>JANHFO010003414.1:118388-131650 GCA_032468095.1 Pareas carinatus
CATGTTTTCTGTACACCACCCTGAGTCCTTCGGGAGAAGGGCGGTATATAAATTTAAACAAATAAATAAATAAATAAATTGGGGAAGAGGGGGGCAAGAGAGGGAGGGAGAGAGAGAAGGAAAGAGATTTGACAACTAGCTATTTCACTATTTGTGAAATAAATCTAGTCTAAATCTATCTAAATAAAGCTAGTCACTATTTGACTAGCTATTTCAAGAAAAAGAGGAGAAAGGGAAGGAAAATGTAATCAAACAATCCTCAGTCCAAAATAAAACAGATGGGAATGAATGAAGCATTTGCTCTAGAGGTGAAAATAACCCTATAGCTACTGAAGAGGGAACAGCAGTAATAATACACAAGAATAAGGGGAAAGAAGAATTTAGAGGAAAACAGGGATTTTCTAATCTTCCTCAAACAAAAAGAACAAAAGTCCTATTTATTAATGTCAGCCAGTAAACATGGGATTGATAGAAGGCGGTGGGAATGTAGATTATAAAAGCAAATTGCCCAATTGCTAGTGGTTCAATTGTTCTCAGACCCTAGTATTCAGGCACCAGGCAATGTCATGTGATATAATAAAATAGATAGTTCAAATCAGGTTGTTGCCAGTTAAAAATCAATATTAATTATATGAGCTCTTAAGCAACAACTGCATAATACATTGGTTTGATCAAGACTGTAGATGGGGAGCGGGGAGGAGAAACCTTGTGAGCAAATTCTTATCCAGCAAAGATTAAAAACCCAGAGTTATTAATTAAAAGTAAATCTGAGTATAACAATTATTAAGATTTAAAAAAAGAAAAACAGTTGAATTACAACTTGATTTTGTTTTACATCAAGGGGGAATTTGGGGGAATCAATTACACATGGAATAGGTAGCAATAAACTTCAAATGAAGCAACAATTCCATGAGGGTATGGATACCATATTTCAGTAAGATATATTTTTGAATGGTATACCAAGAATGTTTCATTGTACAAAGAATTATGGATTTACTGATCAGGGAGTGAAACAAAAAAGATTTTTCTTTAAAATTGGGAAGGCAGTGCTTACAAACTGAATTTATGATATATGCTCATTTTTGGTATATGAATTGGTAAAACCAATATTAAAATCAGATAAAACCAGGAAATCAATGTTCAATGATGTATTTAAAACTCGGGATGAAATATAATATGCTTCCGATGTTTTCTTTGTTTTATGTGATTTTTTTTTGCTTTTTAGTTTTAATTTCTTTCATTTTCTAGAACACTATAATAAAGTGGCAAAATCAGAAAGAAAACCCAAAGTATAAGAGCAAGAATATGCAATTAATGAAGTTTAGGAGCACTCTATTCTTAAAACTGGTATGCAGGCAAAGCTGCTCTGTGATTTATTTGATCTGAATTCATACAACCCAGGCAATTGTCATTTATTTAATAAATATTGAACAAATCAAGTTTTAGATTTAAAACATTTTAGCAGCAACTTCTCTTATGGCAATTTTGTGTTGCCAATATTATTGCCAATTGTGTTGTCATGTTCTTCATTTCTTTATGCATTCCTCATTTCATGTGCATATTTATATCAGTTTTGCTTGTGCAGCCAGATGATCATATCCCTTCTCTTCTATCTGAAATGGATTTATACATTCTTAACACCAGGTTCTTTGGATCAGATATGAATAACAATCTTCAGAAATGATTGGTTTTAACACAGGTCTAGAGAACAATCATTCTCCAGTATGACAGTGTTTCTTCTTGCTTAGTATGTTTTCCAATGCAGGTGAATAGATCTATCTTCTAAGGATTTAAAGCAAGAGTTCCCAACGAGGAGTGCAAGACGATATTCCAGGGGGTGCAAAAACTTCGGTTTAGAAGTGAGTGTATATTCACTTTCATAATCTTCAAATCAGATATTATTTTTGTAAGGAGTGCAAGAATATATCAGAAGAATTCTAGGGGTGCGGGGTATAGAAAAGATTAGGAACCACTGATTTAAAGGAAACATGAACCAGATTGCTTTATTGAATTTCTTACAATGGCATTTATCAGTAGAATTTTCTTAATTGATAAAAGGGCAGCTATATTGTTTACCCAGTATGAGACATTCACGTACATACATGTGCTCCAAATATTTCTTGGGACTGGAGGGTGTGGTGAAGGGAAAGTGCAAATCAGTTAATAAATTAAGCCAGGATGTGCTTGGCTTTTCCTCGGTATTTCATAATATTTTCCCTTGAACTACTCCTTCATACAAGTCTGGACATATCAGGATGCACTAACATATAATTAACACATATATAAAGGTTTTTTTTCTTAGTGACTATATGGCTTCCTGTTCAAATCAGCTTTTTCTTCAAAAGACAGATATAGCTCTGTTCATTTGAGTGGGATGTCTGCTTTGACATATCAAGCCAGCTTAGACCAGTGTAGAAAATAATTAGATTTATTTTGTGTTTGTCCTTTATTATTCACTGACAATATAAAGAACACTTTGATGTGAAGAAATAATCTACGGGATATTCTAAGCACATGGGATACAAATTAGCTTGGCTAAACAAATTAGGACTTGTTTTTGCAAGAACACGCTTCATTTTAATGCCAAGAGAAAAATTATTTTAAATTCTCATAGACACAAAGAAGAAAAAATTGTATTAATTTTAATTGTATTCATTCTTAATTGTATTAATTTTATATGGCTGTGCACCGCCCTGGGTCCCTTTGGGGAGAAGGGCGGTATCTAAATTTAAATATAAATAAATAAATAAATAAATAAAAGAAAGAACATTATGCCTCCACACCTTGGACTTCTTTTTTTGTTATTTTTTTTACTTTATACAGAATTTTTTTAAAAAAACAGGAAAATAAGAATTACAAACAACATACAAAAAGAAAAAGAAAAAAGTGTATACAACAAATATAACATTAACAATAAACATATGACCTCCATCCTAGTTGAATACTGATACCTGTATCTCACACAAATCTAAGAAGTTCGTTCCCTTGCATTGCAGGTCTGCAAATACTTATACATTTTTCATTTTGCTTACTAGATTATTATCACATTCTCTTAACAAACATCTCAGATATGCAAATCTATTGTCTATCAATGAAAATGACCCAATAGCTGTTAACTGTAAAGCTGTAGTGGCACAGTGGTTGGAGTGTAGTACTGCATTCTCCTTCTGTTAGCAGTCGGCTGCCAGTAAGTTCAGCTGTTCGAGTCCCACTAGCGCACGGTTGACTCAACCTTCCATCCTTCCAAGGTGGGTCAAATGAGGACCCAGATTGTTGGGGGCAATATGCTGATTCTGGATGGCTACATTAGGCTGAGATGTATATTGTAGAGCCTGAACTCAGTAACCTGCGATAGTAAGCAAAGACAGAAAAACAGAAAACTGAAGCAGACATGATTAACCAGTGAGTAAGGAGCCCTGAATAGAAATAGAGAACCCCTCATACAACATAATATAGAGTTCCAACCAAATTTCTCTTAATCATTTCAATATTCCAATGACATTGGGGCATTGGGTTTGAATTCCGCGGCTCAGTCATATGAACCTTGTTTTCTAAAGGGCACTGCTTTCTATGGAGAGATCTACCCAAGATTTACTGAGTACAGTAATCCTCAATGACTGATCACATAGTGAGCATTCAAAGTTATTACAGACCCCCTCCTGAAAGGGACTTACAATTCAGTTTTCAAGTTCTAACTCCCACTAACACAGTGAGATGATGACATTTTGGGCACTCAGCAACCAACCTGCATTTGCAGCCATTTCTAACACCCTGAGGTCACATGACCGCAACTTACAACATTTTTGCTAGAAACCAGCATATGACTGTCACGTTCACTTAACAACTGCTGTGTTAATGACAATCATGTTCAGTTAATGAGCGTGGTCTTTATTTTATGACAATCGCAAAAAGTAGCAAAATGCACATTATTTAAGATTCTAAAATATATCAGAAGATAAGGAGAATGATATAGCAGAAGTAATTATTAATCTATTGGCCGAAGCTCTAAAAACAGACAGAATTGAGATCCAAATGGAAATTGATGGAACATTTCAAATGAATTCAAACTATACAAGGAAAAACAAACTATCCAGAGAAGTTCATGTAAGATTTATCAAGAAAACAATACGAGAACAGATGCTGAGAAGAGTTAGAGACGAATCACTATTATATAAAACTAAAGAAATTGTGGGGTTGAAGCAGATTCCCAAGAAAACAAGAGATACTCGAAGACAATATCATTTCTTGACTACCAAGTTAATTGCCAAAGGAATGCATTTTAAATGGTTAATACCGGAAGGGATCCTAATCAACTGGAACAACAGTTGAGTCTAAGATATCATTTAGATTCAGTTTCTAAGGCAGAAAACTTTGATGAAACACATAGAGCATTCCTGGGTAAAAGAGGACAGAGTTAACCCAAAGCAGATGGAACAAATAACACAGGAAAGAGCACACAAATTAGAGGCAAGAAAGAGAAGTCAGATCAAGAGGGAGAGGGAATGGTAAGAGTATAGAGGACTACGAGATCAACAAGACCCAAATGTAAGTGAACAAAATGAAGAAAGAAAACAGAATCTTTTCAATGAACATAAATGCACTGAAATCTCCATAAAAAAGAAATAATTTCTTTAAACAATTACAGAAATTAAATATTGACTTAATTTGTTGGCAAGAGACGCATAAAAAAACAAGTCTACAAACTTTTGGAATACCCCAAAATTGGAAAACTTTACTATTCAACAGCACAACAAGAAGAAGAGTAGCTGTATATGTTAAAGAGAAAATAGACTCTAAAATGATTTATTCAGACAAAGAAGGAAGAATTGTGATGGTAGAAAAAAAATTTGCAGCAAAAATGAACACTTTTAGAGTAAAATATGCACCAAATGCAAGAAGAATTTTATCAAAATCTTCATAGAAAAATAGTAGAAATGAATTATCAAAATATTTCTCTAGTAGGAGATTTCAATGCAATGGTAGATAAAACACTAGATTATAAAAGTGGAAAAACAGGAAAAATGGAAGAAAAAGACTATCTAAGACTTTTTTCAATATGATAGAGGAAGCTGAGATACAAGATACCTGGAGAGAAACCCACCCAGTAAAACAACAATATACATTCTATTCGAATAGCCATAAATCCTAGTCTAGAATTGATATGATTTGAATGATGCCTGAATTAAAAATTAACATAAAGGAGATCGAGATAGACTCAGGTACACGGGCTGACCACAACCCTCTAAAGATGATATGGAAAGGAACACAAAAAAATTGAGATGCACTTTAAACAAATCTATACTAAAAGAAAAAGAATTTTTAGAATTAGTAACAAAAGAAATGGAATTTCTCTTTAAAGAAAATAAAAACAAAAAATACATTACAAAATATATGAGACATAGTCAAAGCATATTTTAGAAGAGTAGCCATAACATATGTGGTGAAAAAGAATAAAGAAAAAAGACAAGAAGGGAAAATTTCAAAAAAATAGAATTAGAATTACAAATTCACAAAAGAAATTCTGGAAAAACAAGTGGAAATAATAAAGCATAAATTAGATTTAATGGAATCAGAAAAGTTAGGGAGATGAAGTGCCGGAAAAGACGCCTAGAGTGCAATAGGAGGGCTAGTCTCTCTGAGTCGGATTGAACCCTATCTAGGTCCTATATTAGAACCTATTTAGGGGTGATCAGGGAGGCGAAGTGTTCGTACTTCGCCTCCGTGATTGTGTCTGCAGATAACCGTCCCGCTGCCCTCTTTATGGTGGCCCGCTCCTTGCTTCATCTGGGAGCGCGGGAGGACCCCTTGGAACATCGCACCTAAGAATTTGCGAGTTATCTGCATGACAAAATCGTGTGGATCCGGAGGGACCTGGACTCCGATTGGCATGATCCTGGCGAGATGATTAGGACAGGTCTTGAGAATTTTGTATCGGTTGAATTTGATCCTGTGACTCCCGATGACCTGGACAGGTTGTTGGGGCGGCTGAATCCAACCACATGTTTACTGGACCCGTGCCCCTCCTGGTTGGTACTGGCCTCTCTTGAAGGAGGCGGTGGTGAGACCCCTCTTCAAGAAGCCTTCCCTGGATCCGGCTGTTTTTGTAAATCATCGTCCCGTCTCCAATCTTCCCTTCTTGGCGAAGATTGTTGAGAGTGTGGTGGCATATCGGCTCCCCCGACACTTGGAGGAAACTGTCTATTTGGACCTGTGCCAATCCTACTAAAGACCTGCTTACAGCACTGAAATGGCATTGGTCGTGTTGATTGTTGATCTCTGGAGGACCCGGGATAAGGCAAGGCAAGGCAAGGCTTCTTTATTGACCAAGTGTGACTGGACACACACACAAAGAATTTGTCTTCGTTGCACATGCTCTCACTGTACAAAATACATTCATCATGTCATAGGATACATAGAATACATAAAAGACATCCATCATGTCACAAAACACTATTGAATATGAGTCTATTGAATATATTGTGAACATATTGAATATATTGTGGCACAGTTTTCCATTAATTTCTCTCCACAGTGAACCAGAGTGTCCTCTTTTATGAACAATGTACTTAGAATATTTAATCAGAATTAGTTCCTTTCTATATCAAAATAGGAAATCATAATATAAATATGTGGGTCATATGTGGGTCATAGGATTAACTGGAAAGTGTGAACTAGGCAACATGAATTCATGTTTCGACCTTTGTATTTACCTTTAACTATTCACTTCTTTCGTCTGGCTTCTTTATGGGGCAGAGAATTATAAATCTAACATAATATAATCTCAACATTACAGGGTTGTTATTTGTTCAGAAACCATCTGACTTTCTTTCGTTTTTTATATTCTGAAGGAAAATAGCATGTACCCTCGAAGGAGTGGGTGCATGACGCTAGGAGGCCTTTGCGCAACTTTGGTTGGTTATAGGTGGTCCTCTACTTAAAACCATTCGCTTAGTGAGCACTCGAAGTTAGAACAGCACTGAAAAATATAACTTACATTGGTCCTCACACTTACAACCGTTGTAGCATCCCCACAATTACATGAGCAAAACTCAGGGGCTTGGCAATGGGCTTGTGTTTACAGTGGTTGCAGCAACCCTGAGTCATGTGGTCAACATTTGTAACCATCTCCACTGGCTTCTGACAAGCGAAGTTAATGGGGGAAACTTAACAAACACTGGTTCATTTAACAACTGCAGGGATTCACTTAACAAGAAAAGAAAAGCTCACAAAATCCAGTATGACTCAGCTAGCATCTGCCTTGCTTAGCAACAGAAATTCAGATCCCATTTGTGGTTATAACTTGAGGACTTCCTCATCTTTTCTTGAGAAGAAAGCCCTGGCAACAATATATCATGTTTATCCCACTTCCTGGTTCAGTTCCTACAAGAAATGAGGCTGCCTTTGAAAACTATTTGAATGCTTTGGTTGGTCCAAATATATCAGCAGCTTATTGGTGGAGAGCTACTATATACCACCAAGATTGGTACTCATCGCTCTGCTCTTTAAATTTAAGGAGGAGGAGGAGGGAGAACAGTAGATGTTGTTATTGTTAGCTGAAAGTTCCAATAGACGTAGAAAGGATAGTGTTATTTATGACTATAGTGGAAAAGTTCCCCACCACCATGGAAAGAATATTAGTAACTATTAATTAGTAAGGAAAATTAGTAAGGAATATAGCTTCAGAGTTGTGAGTCAATAATAGAGTGCAGGAAGTACATATCTTGAGTTCAAATTCCAGCTTCTCCAAGCAAGGTTGGGAAAAGTTCCTAACTGAAGCACTACAGAGCTACTTCTAAGTAATGTAGATCTTTGATTGAGGCAACCTGAATGCAGTTCCACCCATCATCCAAAATATGGGAGTGAATGGTATGAGATGGAAGGACAGGCCATAGTATGTCAGTTGCCTTCAACTCTGCAGTAAGCTGTTTGAGAGTTTGAAAGTAGTACTTTCTTGGCAACGATCTGGAGCAGTAGGGTAGGGCAGTGGGAGGAGTGTTGGTTGGATTGGACAACTTATTTATGTACCACAACACTTTAGCAGCTCCTATTTTTCCTTCTTCTTCTGGTGTTAGCCTCCTTTCTCTGCTAAGTAATGGCCCAGAACACAACAAAGCTGTTGTGCAAGGGCATAAGCATTTATGATACATTCTTACTGCAAACCTCTGCTCCCACATGCTTCTTGGCACTATTGCAAATCCTCCCACTCGCCTGCCCACCCATGCTCAGAGCCATACGGCCACCCACACACATATGGCATGTTTGTTCCATATTGCAGAAAGTCACTCCGACTATGTGAAATAGTTAATCTTCACTCTACACAGATATACATCGTGATGCAACCCTTATCTAGAAGTATAGACGCAGAGGGAGAGACAGACACTTCTTGCAATCAGGCAAGCTGCACAGAAATGAACAGTAACAGTTAACAAAGAAAAGGGAATTGGGAAAGCAATCCCTCTTTCTCTTTTTCGATTCATCAAATTTTTGTGTGGATATTTGGCCAGAAATGGACTGAATGAAAGATAATGTTTTAAGTCTGCGCAGAGCCTTTTTCTTCCAGAGTCAGAGTGACTCCATACAACTCAAGAAAAGCTATCAGTAAACTGAATGCACACTATGTATTCAAGTTGAAAGAGACATGGTTTCCCTATTCTGTCATATAAAACTGCTTTGGCCATTCCAAAGAATGGGGCTCATTCCTTGATGGCATTCCAGGAAACACACTTCTCTGAAGGGCATTTTATGTGCAATTGTCACCCATCATTTTGCTTTGGAGTTCTATATATTGATGTCATGGCTTTATTTTGGTTGGATTATACTGAGGATTGTTCCCCAGTGGGGCAGGATTAGTTTATTTTGTATACAATCTGAATGGTTAATTTTTTTAATTATTATTAATATTATTTTCTATAAACTGCTGTGTTTTTGGCTGATTTGGCAAATATGAGAAATAAATTATCACCTTAGACCAGTGATGGCAAATCTATGGCATCCCGGCATCGCCACAGAGGTGAGCATACTCAGAAAGGAATAGCAGCGCCAGATGATGACATCATCGGATCATCCGCATGCTCAGAAAGAGAGTAGTGGCACCAGGTGATGACATCATGAGACACAACTCATTAATCACGACTTGTCCAGGCACTTGATGTCTAAAAGGTTAGCCATCACTGCCATAGACACTAGAAATGTTACTATCAAACAGGAGATTTTATCAGTTCTTGCTAAGATGATAGGAATAAAAAAAAATTCTTCTCTATTCCGGTATCAGGTTGACCCTACCATAATATCAATCCGTGAATGATAAACAACACCCAAGTCTAATTTTTGTGGACCTCAGACTTCCACTGATGTCTTTTCAGACAATAATGAATCAGCAACAAGGCCTTACAGCCCTTAGATGATTGAATTGATTGATGGATTAATTGATTGGGCATTTCACATGATGGAGTCACTGCTGTTGACTTCAACAAGACAACAATGCTATTTTTTACCAGCAGCTGCAAACAAGAGGTGAGAACTGCTTGATTATTGGTGAAGCAAAATTTTACACAGGTTTAATACTTCAATAGATCAATTAACAGAGTTTCTTTATCTGCCCTGTTTGTTTTTGTAATCAGCAGAAGCTATAAAAAGGGTTGGGAAAGCTCTAAAATGACTTTGAATACAGTACCTTAGATCTGGACAAACTTATTTGCATCTTGCTTTATTTTATTTTTTTAACTTCTTTTATAATCATTTTTAATTTCTTGTTGGAGGGGAGGCATTGCTAGAGTGTTGGAATTTTTATATACCCAAAGTAGGTATGACGTAAACCTTTTCTAAGATTAAAAGCATCATATTTTCCTTTGTAACATATAATAATAAGAGAGAGGTTGCTCCCTCTACATGCAAGAAAATATTACCTAAGTTTTAAAATGAGATTTGAAATTGTTTTATTATAGAAGAACTCATAACTGCCAAATGACTGAGCCCATAGGATGGAAGGATGGAAGATACTGGAAGAAAGTCGGCGTGTATAGCAGGCTCCTTTTGTTCTTTTTTTTCCATTTTCCATTTTTATTTTCCCACCAATTACCATGAGAAGACAAGAGTTTGTTGGAGCTGTGACTTGACAGACAGATTCCCAGAAGATGTCAGGGTAATTGAACTCATTATGATCATTACATGCTGTTCTGATAGAAGGTCACCTGATGCAAAAAGACTTCATCTGTATCTTTTGCCTGCCTGTCCAGGTGACCTAGAATAAACTCTAAGACATCACTTTTCTTCTCCTTTTATTCTTACCCAAATACTTACGACAGGATTTCTAGGCTCTGATACCTGAAGTTCTTTGCAACTATGTTCATTTTATTTATGTACAGTGTAATATTAGCTCACATGGTCTGGACTGATCCTATTAGAGCTACTTTTGGAACTGAATTCCACCCCATATTGTTATCATTATGATATCATTATGAATCGTTCAGTTTAAAATTCTTAGTTATATCCAATTCTCAGAATCTGTTAAAGACATCAGGAACTGTAAACTCCACACAGAGGGAATAGCCCAAATAATTATTTTAGAATATTAGAAGAATAAATCTTTACCTGATTGGCAGAAATGGATTCCTGATATCTGTGGTCTGTCAGTGTTCCAGCTTGGATCAAGGAAAGGATTTGATTACTGTAGTTTTATATTAAAGGGCTTAAGGCAGTTTAAGATTTCCCTTCATTTTATCCCAACAACTCTGTGAAGTAGGTTGGAGTGAGAGAGATAATCCCAATTACCCAGTAGGTTTCCATGGCTAAGCGTCTCAATACTATGGGACTCTCAACATTTCTCCTGCCCCTGCATATCTTAATATTCCAACAAGTACAAGTAGGAGAGATGCCTTCTCAAGTATCCTAAACTGTTGGTTATAGGAACTTTGAAATCCAATGAGGATTGCCTCTAGAGCACCAGATTTCTGAAAGATATTCTTTGCAATAGCATTACTCCTGTATTCTGCATTAGCTGGATTTTCCTGATTACATTCAATAGTTAGCATACTTAAAAGAACATAAATTCAGACAAAACATTACCAAAGCATGGTCTCTCTTTGCTTTTCCTTGAAGATTGCTTTGCTTCTAATTCAAGAAGCCTCATCAATTCCACCAGGACTGCTGAAAGGTCTATTCAAAATGTGGACTTTGAATAGAGAGGACTATTGATTTGAAAAAGGGATAAAAGAGACCATCTACGTTAAAATTGAGCAGCCCATGCCCTGAAAGGGTGAGGGATAAGACACCACCTATCTCCTGTTTATAGCACAGTCCTTTCAGCAGTTCCAAGAAGATTCCACACCCATTTGCACTTTGATTCAGGTAACCTTGAGAGCACAGATAAACCCACAAGTGGCCTCAGTGGCTCTCAGAACGAGAGCCTTTGACCAGATGACTGCAAAGAAATATGATTCTACCATTCCCCCCATCCTGTCAGAACTAATTCTTCCATTCTCCCCCTCACCATCCTTCCATAACTGATGAAGCTTCTTTGATGAGCAGTGAAATGTCTTCAAGAAAAAGAGGGGAGGAGAGGAGAGGAGAGGAGAGGAGAGGAGAGGAGAGGAGAGGAGGAAAGGAAAGGAAAGGAAAGGAAAGGAAAAGAACGGAACGGAAAGGAAAAAACAAAGAAGTTTCAGTTGCCTTTTGGGAAAAAAATACCTTTGAGATAACCATGACCTAGATAACTGAGAATCTCCATAGACACAAAACATGGACTATTGTTGCAAGGCCATTTCAGACCAAGAAGGATATTAACGGGTCAAATCATTCTGGAGCTCCAGTGATATGAGTCAAATCGCTCTCTGAATGAGATGGGTGGTCTATAAATTGGATATATAAATAAATAAGTGAAAAAACCTTAACCTGAGCTCTAAACCTGCTACTCCACAATAAGATCTACTCAACTTCTGGACCAGTGAGTAAACAATATACAGTGTTTTCATCTTATTGTAATTCAGCTTCAGTTTACTGGTTTTCATCAATGTATTACAGGGTTTAGACACTGACCCAACATCTACATTGATTCTAATGGTGAAGATGTGCAAGCTGGATATCACCAACTTACTGGTGATACCTAATTTTAAACCCTCTGATTGTTTTATATAAATGTTAAAACATACTCCTTGGAAAGCCAAAGATTGCTCCCATAGTGTGAACAAAATCCTGGAGACAGGAACAAAACCATTGGAAATAATGCTTATTCCAGCTCTAGATAGTTAATTCAGCATAATCAATTATTATAAAAGACCCTGAACTATCCAGAAGGATCAACATAAATACATTCTCTCTATCTCTGCTGTGGAACAGATCATCTCGCAGGATGACCAAGATAGTTTCAATGCCAAGACCAGACTTGAAACACAACTAAAGTGATATAAAAAAATCAAGATATTAATAGCTAAGAAATATAAGGCTTGGCGCTTGGTATGATATACCAGGCAGATACAACCTGAGAATACTAGCAAATATGACCAGCTAGTACTCTGGATCTTTCCCTAGCTACTGATAAAACAATGGAGAAGTTCCACATAGTTGTGAGTGACTTTTTCCTCAAAGTACTTAGTAAATTCATCCCTGAAGCTCTTCAGGAGCTATCACTACCACCAGGAACCTTATCAATTTATATGCACATCTTATTGATATGTGGGAGTTGCCCATAAGGACCAGTGACAAGTTCAAACAAATTGCCTAAATGAGCACATGTCAACACATGTCTGCCACACATTAACCCACTGTGTCTAAAAGCAGCACTGCTTTATGGTAATTGCTTCTTCATTTTCCTACTGCTAGAAGTCATCATTTTAATTAGCAGTGATAGTCTGTCTAATATACTATGATGAAATTCAAATTCAAGCCTCATTGACTACAATGGGATTTTAAAATAATCATCATCCCACTCTGCTCCTTGTCTGTGATACGTTGTGCTTTACCCCGGCTAAGAAGTGACAGCTTGTGTTTTTATTGGCAAGTATGTTTGCAACAATGCTTCCTTTCTCTTTTTGTTTTAGTAATAGCAACATTTGAAATAATTACCTATTAAGAGATGGAACATGTCTGTAAAACAGACTGAAGGATTATTATACTGCAGCCCCCAAATGCAGCCCCCAAAGTCTCTGATCTATAAAAAATGATTTCTCCTTTGGGAATGTATTCACAAAAAAGCCTAAGCGTACACATATAAGACTTGCTTCAACCTCTCCTTCCTTCCTTCCTTCCTTCCTTCCTTCCTTCCTTCC
>JANHFO010003414.1:212884-227093 GCA_032468095.1 Pareas carinatus
AAATTTTTATGTTATCTGTACATCGCCCTGAGTCCTTTGGGAGAAGGGCGGTATATAAATCTAAATAAATAAATAAACCACTTATTACAAAAACATTTATAGGAAAACTAGAAGACAGTAAGTTTTGTACTTGATATTGTGTTCTAGGTTAGTAGGAGTTCTTTTTTGTATACAAAATCATGTCTAATTGATAGAATAAGGCCCTTTCACATTGTACCTTAACTGATCCTTAGCAGACATTCCCTAGTTGACTGGGTAGAGACAGGCAGAAATTCCTATGGGAAGGTGATCCCCAAGATACCTTAAGCCTGATAGGACTTTATAGTAGTGATAGTGCTTTGGATTACATTTGGAAATCTACTGGTAACCAGTGCATTTCTTGCAGCAGAGTTCTGACCTGGCAGTTCTATGACTAGCCAGTGAGCAACATGCTACTGTTCTGGATGAACTGCCATTTCTAGGTGGTCTTCAAGGACACAAACAGCAAATTGCAGTAATCTAATCAAGAGTTACCATGAAGGGCTATAATTGGCGCACTAGTCAAAGTTATGCAAAAGTCAGAGATGTACAGTTGACCTCTGACTCAACAGCCATTCCACCTTATTTGGACTGAGTTTGTGTAAAAGATAAACCTGGAAATTTTTATTGTTGATTTCAGATGCTGAATGTTACAGAAATGTGATGATCAGAATTGCTAAAGTCTGGTTTCCTTTTAAATGAGCCTACAGAGTCCTGAACTTATGTGTTTGCAGATCATATGGAGGTGCCTAATGTAATGGAGAAAAAATTGCAGATACATAATTGTCTAATGGTGAAGCTTTATTAAATTGAAATGTATCTGCAAAAAACGTACATCTGGGAAGTGGGTTAACTGTTCCCCTTCATTTTGTGATTCCAGATTTTTTTTAAATTTAAAACTTAGTAAAATATGGGATAGTATGTGGAGTTGGTTTGGCTATCTTTACCATGATCTGAATTTGATAAAAATATCCCCCAATTTTAACTAAAGGATAAAATTAAAAGGATAAAAATGTATGAATTTGAAATATTTGTCAAATACTAAATTGGATTGAAATAGTCCAAGCAATAATTAGGAAAAATCATAGTTGCTATTTTATTTTGGGATTGAATATACAGTAATATATAAATGGTAGAATAAAACTGGAAGACAATATTGAGAATGGGCACAAGCTCATGTGATATTGGAAATTAGGTTTGTATTAAGAAGCAAAGAAAGAAAGCATCAGGATTCATTATCCTAATTAGATGGAATACAAGACATCAGCTGACCACGAGAAAGATAGCTAAGAATATGACTAATTTTGCTGAAGCTTTGTCCATTTAATTAATTGGAAAGTACATTTCTGTGATTAGATCCTTTCTTACTATTTTACAGACAAACCTCACAATCCTATGGTGAATGCTGGAGCAATTGTGATCACTTCTTTGATCAAGGTAAAATATGTACAGTGAATATTTCTGGCATCAGCACTGTAAATTATTTTATAAGAAATTATAAATAGAATTAGATTCCATATAGACATGAAAATTTTTCTATACTGCGTCTTGCAGATCATAGAAGCATGTAGTCATTATCATTTTTGTGCCTCTGAAATTGTTTTCAGTGCTTGTTTTTCAGCTGCCTGTTGCTCCCCAAATTCAAAAAGGAGTTTTGGGATACGGAGCAAGATAATATTTAAGGGGGAATGTTGCTGGTATGTTTCTATTTCTCTTTCCCCATGTCCCTCCCTTTTACTTTACAGTTTGAAAGACTTTCATAAAATGCCAAGCTGGTTTTGAAACTGGGTTTGATAAATGTTTCTTTTTTTGAAAAAATTAATATAAATATACTTTCTAGATTGTGGAATGAAATACTTTGATGTGCAAACTTTGTAAGCTTATTTTAAGAATGAGTTAATGTTATGCTTCCATTGAGAGAAATATTTTTTTCATTAAATAATTCATTTTATATTTCAATTTATACATTCACCAGATATAAAGTTCAATCCCCTGGCACTTCTTTAATAACTATTATTACTTTTGAAAGTAATAGAAAAATATATATTTAAGATGTTTGACTTAATATATAACTGTAGAGTTTTTAGACAGATTTTCACAATTAAAGTATACATACTTTGAATTGCAGGTGATTGTTAATCTTTAAAAGCATATATTTATATATATTTACCACTAAGATATCTCAGAAAGAGTTTTAAAGAATATTGTTCCTTCTCCTTAATTTTGTAGTAGAGAAGTAAAAATGGAGCTTTTATATATTTGATTATATAATATCATTATAGCTTTAATTCTGAAAAGCTATTATAGTTTTGGCTCATGCTTTTCTGCTTCTGTGTAAACAAAAATTCCTGCTTTAAACATTTATCTTTAATAGCTGTAGGTGAAGGAAAATGGCCTTAAATTCTACAGGTAACTTTATTCATGATTATTTTTTTTCTGGAGGTTTAAATAACTTAAAATTCAACTTGGCAATGAGATTTTAAAAGAAGTGCTAGACAGTTCGTTAGACAGCTCAGTGCATTCATTGTTCGCACAATAGTCTTTTATACAGTAACCCAGTATATCATCTGAAGTGCACGTCTGTTTGGAAATTCATTTTATTAAAATTAATGAATTGCCAAACAAATGCATATTTCATTGGCAGGCAAAAACCTACTTTAGGTTTCAGGACATAGCAGTATATTGCAGTTTTCCTTTTTACTGCATGCAGTCCTAATATAAAAAAAACAGCAACAATGTTACAAGTCAGTATTGATTGCATTGAAACTTTGCATGTAGTATCTGCATGTCTAGCAGACATAAATCACCATATTGCATCATTATTTGTTTATAGTGATTGTAAGACATTTTATGTGTTCCATCTTCTGGAAAGCCATTTTATAAAAATAGTCTCTGAATTGGGAAATTCAAGAAATTAAATTAAAATGAAAGTTTCTAATCTTTCCCCTAACTTGATTTAAATCTTAATCTCATAAATTAGACCTATTTTAAAGTGCTATTAACAATGTGTGACATTTCAGCAGCCTCATAAATAAAGTTATAGAACCTAGTAGTCAATTTTCATAGAAAACACCCTTGCAAATCTTCTCTTTTTAATCAATTAGCTGAAAGAATTTCTGTCACGTTCAAGTACTGGAAAAATAAACATTTTTGTGCATTTCGCATCTGCAATTGAAGATTAAATCCTAGAAATCCAGTAATTTTTCTTGGAAGAAAGGCAATCCTGAATTCATAACAATCTTTCCCATGTGCACACATGCACACACATGTATAAATTCTGTGCAATATCCTGTTTTCTGATTCTATCAATATAAGGTCCGTTTTGTGTACCTTCTCCCTCCCTCCTTAAAGCCTTTTTCCAAAAAGGTCTCAATCAGGACAAAATGAAACACTCCTACCAATTAAAATTAATTATTTGTAAAAAAAAAAGACCATGTATAAAATTAACTTCCCGCCATCTCCATATAGAACCATTTCCTTTCCCACACTGAAATTGCTGTTATACATGTAATCAGAAGTTTGGTGAGGTGAATCTGTACCAGAAAGCAGACAAAACTCATATTTAGTTTTTAGGAAAGGTTAATAAATGCAAGCCCCCCCCCCTGCAAAGAGTGAGATAAATTTTAGGCTAATCTTCAAAGGCATTAATGCTTTTTAGCCAGAACCTATGCTATCACTTACACAGTATTTTCTGCTCTTCATATTTTATTCTGTTCTAATCACTAGAAAGTGAGAAAATTCACAGATTTGCAATTTAATAAGAAATCTGTGAGTTAGCTATGTCACAAGTACAGATGAAATTCCTAGGTGTGCACGAATATTTGATAATTCTTACTGTATTAATGCAGCTTTATTTCATGGTAACTTTTTCAATCTACTGATATTTGAAAATAGCAAAACAAGGCCTGTTTAAATCCACTCATTCTGAATTGCAATCCAAGTAGTTATGCAAAGACTTAGAAGTTGAAGAGCTAAATCATACCTACCTATCTGGCTCTCTTATTTGTCACTCATAGCATCACTAAAGACAAAAATAAAAATAAGTTATTTTCTAGAGTATGAGTGAGGAATCTAGCGGGTTCTCACTTTTAGATTATGCATTCTTCAACTTCCATGGTGACCAAGGCTAATTAATAGGAAATGGAGAGCCACAGGTTACCCCCACTGTTCTATAACATTTTTCTGGTCTATTAATGTGGGGCTTACATGCAGAGACACATCTTCTCCCTTACATGTTTCTTGCTACTATTCTAGAAAAGAGAGTTTAAGAATTCTTCCTGGCAGCTTGCCAACTAAGTGTCTGGTAGTCTTTCGGTGAATGATATAACTGGAGAATGATATCACCAGGAAAGTGGAACTAAACTTCTCTCATGAAGGCAGTAGTAGAAATTCCCCCCCCCCTAGTGCAATTTGACCCAAAATACCAATTGCAGTGGGCATGTGGAGGAGGTTCCACTGGGGCCAATAGCATTACTTCTGTTTAGGATTGTAGCTGAGATAGGCATAAAAGTTCTTCTTTTCCTTCCAGCTATAGTATCAGTGAAAATTGTGCTGGCCCCTACTTTGCAGTCAAGAGTAAATAAAAGTTAACCACTTCTGTAATGTGTAAATCTACTATGATTTATGGATGCATCATCATCATCATCCAAATCCTGTCTAATAATCTGGCTTACTATGCAACCAATAATAATCTTAATACCATTGGCATTGACAAAATCACCACCCGTCAATTGCAAAAGGCAGCTTTACCTGGAATAACATATATCCTACGATGATGCTTTTAATATTATTAAACAACATTAACCTTTCCCTGAGTCCTTGGGAAGGACTCAATAGGTGGTAAAAATGCCATAACCAGCCTAAACATCTGGATGACTGTGCAATAACGGATTGACCAGGAGGCTTGTTTGTAAATAATGTAGAGATTATTTAGATGGGCCTTTGATTTTAATCTGGAAATATATGCTTATTCTTTTTATGTTGTGCATGCTTTGTGTCATTTATTTGTTAGTTATGGTAGCATATTGTTTTAGTCAAGACTTTTTAATAATAAAAGAGCTCAATAACATAGAACATAGCTTTTATATTGACTTTTGAATTCCAAAAAAAATTAATGTATAAGCAGTCGCTTCACATTCTTTGTGACAGCTGTTAACAAAACAATATGAGGTCGTCCAGAGAAGATGAACTCTTGTAAGGGTGTAAAAAGCATTGCTCTTAAGAACTTCTGCACAGTGGAATTACAAAACAAATATTGGCCAGGGAAATGCCATCTTAACTAGCATTATGTCTATGTTACCCATAATATTACAGGATGAATATTTTCTTTGATTTGGCCTTATAATTCTGTTTTTAACTGAGATTTATAGATATACATTTATTCATTCATTCAATTTATGTGACACCCCCCATCTAAATAAGTGACCTTGGGTGATGAACAATCTTAAAAGAATTCCTGTCATAAATACAAAATCAAAATGTACAGCAGCCAAGGAAATTATCACAACCAGAAGATGGGATCCTTCATGAAATCTGAGCCCTTTTAGGGCCTTATAGATGGTCAACAGTATTGAGCCCATTGTAATCACTACAGGGATACTGTAGTGCAGGTGTTATTGAAGAAATGGCTCATCTCCTGAGCCCTGCTAACTGTCATTTCCTGGCTAATGTCTATCCTGATGGACTGAATTAGATGGAAAGTAACACCTGGGGGAAAAGTGGTCCCATGGATAAGCATGAATGATTTTATAGGTGGCAACCAGCACTGAAATATTTGGCATATTATTGTTTTCTTTTTCTTTATCTGTGTTACTAGATAAATAAAGTTGTGAATTCCCTGGTGCAAGCTAACAAAGAGAGGAAGAACTTATGGGTCAATGGCTAAGACATTAGCCTAACATGTAATCCAGCCTAGGTTCAAATCTCATCAGAGGGTATATCTCACTGATGAAAGCAAATAAGCTAGAAATGGCCATCTGGGAGTCCTTTCTTTCTTTGCCAAACTTGTAAAACTTCTTGCTGTAATAAATTTTTTTTAGAGTTTTTAGTATTTTTATTTTTGGCTTCTTAGCATATAGTCATGTTATGCCCATATAGTTATATCCATTGCTATCATCTCAGAATATAATTCCCTATATTTTTGAAGAGGACTTTTTAGATTTTCAGTCTGTGGAACCTGTGAAATATCTTTCTTGTGGTCAAAGATCAATACAAAAGAAAATTCAATAGTTAAAAAAGCAGATTGCATATAAAAAAGAAGCAAACCTAGCTTATCATTCGGTGATTTGTACATTTTGCGTATAAGGTGTAACAGAATTTAGTTACATTGTGGGTAATGGGTATCCGGAAAGAGAAGTTGTAATAAAATATCTGGTGTTACCATTTAAGCAGGAAATATGCTTAAATGTGGGGTTATCAACTCTGGCTATATATATAATATATATAAACATGCCAGAATAAAAAGGTAATATATTATAGTTTAACCATTTCAATAACCCTTTTGCCACATGGGCAAAGCCTTACAAAGCCATAGAATTCGTTATTAAAAGAAGAATAATCCCAGAACCTCTGATCAAGAAGCAAAGATCTGTTGGTAGAAGATAGGCTGTGCTCAACTTCTTTTGTCTTTAGTGTATTAAAACAGCATTCCTCAACCTCTCTGGGTTTTGGCCCGGTGCGGAAGGGAGAGGGGTATGTGTGCGCATGCGTGTGCGCACCAATCCCACACAAGTAGGGAGCCACAATTGCACAGCAATCACATGAGTGGGGTGCTGTGATTGTGTGGCCCTCATGTGAGTTAGGTTGTGCGCATGTGCTGGTGTGCACATGACAGCCCACCACTCACATGACCCGGTTGCCAGTAGTCCAAGGCCCAGTAGTGACCTGCGGCCCACAGGTTGGGGACTGCTGTCTTAAAGAATCCCATCAAATTCTCATGGGACTATACAGTACTATTAAACAGAGTTTGAAATAACATTCTTCTAAGATGTTCACATCCTAATTCATATGTCGAATCCCAAACTATACACTGCATATACATGTGCCCTAATCGACTCTTTGCTCTGGGTGAATTCACTCTGTTATCTCTAGATTTACAGCTTAAATGATTGTGAAATAATCACTAGCTTTAAACACAAATACTGTAATTAAAAACAGTAGTTGGAGGTAAACCACTGTTGTTAAACATGACACTTTCTAAGTGAGGTGGAAGAACTTGATGACCAAATCAAAGTGTCTGAAATATGGTGGCAGAAAAACAATTTTTTGCAATGTTCTGCAATGATATTTCAACTATTATGTGATATAATTAGTACAGTATAAAAACCACAGAATATACGATGCTATTAGAGAAGAAAATTTCAGCACTTTCAGTAAAGTCTTAAAATATGGTGACTCCATATACCTGTCTATATAGCTTTATTGCAGTAATAAGTGGGTTTGCCATTTTTAGAATTTTTGCCTCAAAAATATGTTAATAATAGTATTTGATATAGTGAATTAGTGTATAGTCTCCCTTTAAAATATATTACTTTTTCATCTTACTTGCAAGCAATAAAGGAATGGTTGCTTTCCACTATAGAACAGCCCTTTATCTATATATATAATATATATAAACGTGAAAAACTGACTGACTCATCATCATCATCATCAGATCTCGAAAACTATAACAGCTGCAAACATGAAATTTGGTAGATCTGTTCGTCTTGGCATCTAGGCGCTCACTTAGAAACAATTTTTAAAAATATAAATTTTTACGTTATTTCATTTTTTTATTTATGGAGGTTGTGATTAGGCAAAATATCATTAGTTTCCTTTCTCCTTATTGGAGGGCTTTCATGGCCTCTCCTGATTGGAGGGCAGCCTGTTAGAGCACAATCTGAACAGTTTCGCAGGTAGTGGTCTGAGTCATGGCGGGGCGAGGAGCAGCTAGCCAGGTAAGTGCAGGGCTGGATAGTGGAGGGCCGCCCCGGCATGGGTCGGGAAGACGGGTGAGGTCGCCAATTTCCCGGCCTGGGTGGAGGAGGATTGCTTGGAGGAGCTTCGGAGAATGGCTAGTCTCCTTCGCCATGAAGCACCTCCGAAAATGGACCCGGCCGCCTTCCCTCCTTCTCCCTGAAGTGCCTCCAAAAATCCCTCCTTTGCCCCGAAGCGCCTTCAAAAATTCTTCCTTCGCCTCCATGCGGGGCAGAGACCTTGCCAATTTCCCAGGCTGAATGGGAGAGAATTGCTCAGAGGAGCTGCCAGAGGATCAGGCAACCTGCTGATCAGCTTGCCGGCAGGGCACGCTAACCTGGGGAAGGTGCCAGATGATTGGCCTGGCAACCACAGTCCATCAGCTGGCTGGTGGGGCGCATGGACACATAGAAGTGGTGTGGCCACCGCCCGACAGCTGAGGCGATGTGCGTGTGCACCCGTGGGCGAAAAAGGAGGAGCAAAGAAAACCAGCTGAGAAGCGGAGAGGGATTTTGGGTGCCAAGAGAGAGAACAGAAAAAAGGAGTCTGAGGGAGGGATTTGAGAAAGAGAAAGAGAGAGAAAGAGCACAGAGGGGAAACTGAAGAGAGGAAGAGGAGGTTTTGCACGAAAAGGGGAGAAACCAGGAGAACCAGTTGAGAGGAAAAAAGCAGCTTTTGTCGCAAGCCTGAGGAAAGAGAATCGCGCCAAAATAGAGACGACTAAGGAGAAACTGAAGGGCAAAGGAAAGAGGAAGAATGGGAGGGAAGGAAAAGAGAGAGAACAGAGAGAGCACTGTAGTGGAGCACGGGTATCAGAAGCTAGTTTTCTTATATAGATGTAAGTACATCTATATAGAATTGAATCAAATAGAATGATATAAATTATATAATAATGGGGTTTTAAAGCAGTGCTTTATTGAACAAATTGTCATTCAAATATAACTAGTCATAAACAATAAGAAGAAGCCACCGGAAATAGATCCATATCTGAAGTAATATTCAACCTAAATTCACACACACATTTTAAATGCAAGTACAAAAAGGGTCTGCAGTATTAAAGGTGAAATACAGTACAAACATGAGAGAGTATAGTTCTGTGTTACTGAGATGTTCTAGCCCATAACTACAAAACCATTCTTAATTGGGTTTGAGGCTTATTTCTATGCTTTAAATATTCCAGTCAAATCCTGAACATAGCTCACCTTATACAGAATATGAAAAAATGTTCTTGTCATTTTTGCGGAAAGCTCCAGTACACATATTGTCTTTGTGACAAACTTCTGTTACTGAAATACTACCATATAACTCCAATATTCGTTTGTATTATAAGAATGGTGATTTAAAATAAGTTGACAATTTAGAAAATCCACACCATTAAATCATATGAACTGCTTAAATCATCTGTACTAAGCACAGATCTTAATATAATTTGATTTTTGGTATGTTTCTATACGAGTGACCTAGTATCTTAGAATTGAAACATATATAATTATTTTATGATATTTAAGTTCCAATTGCATGATGGTAGGATTTTGACATTCATAAAATATAATCCCTATTTCTTATTTAATACTGACATGTATAATTATATAAAATATGCATGTGTGATGTGTCATTGGATTGTTCCAGTCTTAAAATATTTTGTGTTCTGTGGGTTATAATTTGTATATACACAATAGTGCGCATATACACATAAATATACATGTAAGCATGCACACTGTAAGTGTATATATGTATATATTATGTTTGTACAGTTAAATATTGCATGGAACATTTGTAGACAGATTAATTTCTTGTAATTTCTTGTAAATATTCACAGATTGGAAAAGTAGCCCTTCCAAAATAAAAGTTGCTTTTGTTCTTTCTCATATTCCCTCTTCAAACTGAAGACATATTTTTGTTAAGGTGGGGGTGTGGGAAAACAACTGTTGCAATATTTGTTATCTTGTTTTAATTGTGACTTTACTTTTATTTGTTTTCCTTAATGAAAAATGTGTCATGACCAAATGAAATGACATTGTTAAGAACATGAATTTTAGGTGCTATTGGGAAAGAAATCAAATATTTAAATGTTTGAATGTGCTTATTCATATTTTTATTTTTGGAATTGTAAAAAATATTGTTTTTTTTTTATATCAAAATACTCTGGAGCTTAACGCCAAGAACATTCTGAATATGATAAATGCTGAAATAAGTTTGCTTTGCTTATATGCTCAGACTCTTGTTTGGTTTATTGATTCTGCTAATGGTATTAAAATAGTGAAGGCGTTGGGTTTTATTATTCTGGGGTTTGGGTTTTTTTTTTGAGGGGCGGGGAGAGAATGTGATGTCACTATTGTCTTGCATTAAGCATCTTTCTCCTTTTGTCAGATGTAGGGGAGAAATGCAAAACTTGTTTCAGTTTTAACTGTTTTAACCATGCAACAATGATCAGTATAGCATCCCATAACTAATGCCGATCCCCTCCCACTTTCCCAAGCAACATTCACTGTGCATTTAAAAGGTTTTTGTGGTTTAAATGTTGTTACATATTTTACAGCATTAGGATCTGTGGAATATTTTGACAACTGCAACAGTTCAATGAAGTTGGTAATTTCTTCTTTTAATTATTTTTCATTGAACAGATTTGGGAGTTACACTTTTTTTTTTAAAAAAGTTTGTTTTTCTAATGCTTTTCATCACATTGCATAATCTTTTAGCATATTAAATAGCCTTTGACTCTATGGGTAGCAGCATTTTAATTTTATTGATGTTGACACAATAGTATGGTATTCTTTCAGCTGGTGATCATACGTGAATGACTGTACATCACTAGATGAGCTGGTGCTTGTGGCTTCACGGATTGTCTGCAAGGTCCTAATCCACTATAGAATGGGAAATGAGGCTGGCTTTATACATTTCATTGAGTAGAATGCTGGTACATACAGGCTTCAAGGTTTTTTCCCCCCTTAAACTAACATTGTAAAAGTAATGCTTAGTGAATTGTCTAGCTGAGGCCTTTAAATTTGGATTTATCTGCTTTAAAAAATGGTAATACCAGTAGGTCTAGCAGCTTAAAAGGTTAGGAATACAGATAAAACTGTCAGAATATTCTTATAATAATCAACGGCTGTGTCACTGTAATCTCATTAAAAAAAACTCACATCTGCCTTGTTCAGTCTCACTTCTATAGAACCTTTTAGATATGATTTGTATTACTTATTTTTTAAATTTTGGATCTGGAAACCTAAATGTTTCTGAAATAAAAACACCAAATATAGAAAAAAATCGCACATGCTCTTTAGGGAATATTTTTATTTGAAGAAGTATTCTTTTCAGTATCCAAATATAAATGTAACAAGATTTTGATCCTTTGACCACATGTAGACATTTAAGTCCTTTCCCATTTGTGTTAAAGGCTTGTTCCCCCCCCCAGCATATATTTTATGCAAACTCTTTGCTTCAGTCAAGGTTCATTAATACACAAGCATGCCTATGTGCACACAATTTTAAACTTTACATGTTTACTATAGCAACAATCAGTTTGTAATGTTTTCTTAATACAATCCATTGAATTTAAAAGCAGCAATATGCTTAGCAGTCTGCCAGTCTCTCTGGTACCAAACTGGAAGTCAGTAAATATTCATCACTTTGTGATATTTTTTCTACCTTTAAGGGTTCAGTTTAAATAACAGGAAAAATATATGGCATTTTTGTTATCCCAGTTTGTTAACACTGATGACTGAAATATAAAGTGTGAGAAGCATGCATATGCAGATGCTTCTAGTAGCAGATTTAGTCATACCCAATCTTTTTTTTAATGCAGTTGTCTTTTTATTAGTTCTACCTAGTATTTAGAATTGTTCTACCTTGTCTTTAAAAGCTACTCCCACAAAACTATTAACAATATTAATTATAAATAGCTTGTAATTGAGCAAAATTTTAAAAAATCATGGAAAATTAATGGATTCACTGATTACATTTCAAATAAAACTAAGTACAGCTCTATTCTTTTACGTTGGTAACATTTTTAACAGGCAATGTTAAAGTATTGTAATGTTTTGTATAACAATTCAGTAATCTAACTCTAGGTATATAGACTAACAAATAAAACTTTAATAATAATACATAACAGTATTTAAGTAGCAATAAAATGAATTAATCTATAATTAAAGTTCCCTTGTATTAATACACTTTTTAAATGTGTCTTGTTTCCTTTCAGCAAGGAGCAAATAATGCTGAGAAATTTGACTATGTAAGTGAACCTTTTAATTGTTACAATTTGTTTTCTGTAACTTTAAATGTTACAAAATAGTGTTGTTGTGTGCCATATTTTCACTTCATATCTGTTTATTAACTGAACTCAAAATCTCTTGAATTGGAATTGAACTTTACTACTGATTGTAAGAAACAATCAATTTATCTGTTTTATATTAAAACATATATTAAATATACTTTATAAATTATAATACAGCAACATTTGAGGCAAGCCTCACTCATTTTTTTTATACGTGTTTACTTTTCTAAAATTTAGAAGCATTTGCTTTCCAGTTTTAAACTAACTGCAGAATGTAATTGAATTTGAGTTATCTAAAATGTATGTAGTATTTTAATTGAAGTTAAGATAAAAATATTAATTTATAATTTAAACTAACTATAATTTCTATTTTAGACAGCAGTAATTTACATTAAAGCAGAAAATGACATTCTTTCTTGTGGAATACATTTGTTCTTAAAAAAATGTCAGCATTGCTTAATATCTAAACATAACTTGGTTATTTGCACTGAACTATGAACTAAGAAGTTTTTGGTACATTTTGAAAAAAATCATGGTTTCTTAGGTGATGCAGTTCATGAATAAAATGGCTGGAAATGAATATGTTGGTTTCAGTAATGCCACGTAAGTATGTTTCCTAGATTAATTTTATCTCTATGAGCAATAGTTAATATTAATCCTGTACATGCATCTTATTAATCACATCTTTGGTTCAGTTAAGTCTTTGGAGAAAAGACTTAAGAAAACATTTTATCTTACGCTGAATTTCTGTAGAAATACTGTACCTTATGGCAGGGGTCATAATTACAGTGTGCAGTATTTATCACATTTATATGGCTGCCTATCTGACAAGAAGCAACTCTGGGCATTGTGCAACATCAGTAAAGCAACAATGTAAAAACAATCATTTATTAATAATTTATTAATCACATTTATGTGCTGCCTATCTCACAAGAAATCCTTCTCAGTCTCTTTCTCTGCCTATAATCAATTGATGCTTCTAGATATTTTAAGAAACTTTCCTATATAAGACAAAGTAGATGCGAAGGAAAATAAGTGGAGCATGGTCTTTTCTCCAGTGTTGTACTTCTAAATATTTTATTGGATATGGATCCACATAGTCAGGAATACCACCAAACCTCTAATAAAATAATATAGTTGGAGAAGAGTTTCACTCCATCATTTATAAATTAAACATACTATGTCAAAATTACTCTTACAGAAAGGAGATTTATTATGATTTGACAGCTTATGACAGATTGTTTCTGTGTCATCTGCAGACATGGTGTTATTTTGTTTGGTTCAAGTAACTGACTATTGAATTTGTTCAAAACCTTACTGCTTTCAAACAGAAAAGAGGGTAACAGCTTAAACAATTACTGGCTATTGGGGGTGAAATATTGGCCCCTACGGAAAGGGCGCACAACTTGGGAGTCCTCCTAGACATACGGCTGTCTTTGGAACATCATATAGCAGCCGTCACCAGGGGGGCCTTCTATCAAGTTCGCCTGGTGCGACAGTTGCGCCCCTTTCTTGATCAGGGCTCCCTACGAACAGTCACTCAAGCACTCGTCACTTCCCATCTGGACTGCTGCAACGCTCTCTGCATGGGAATCCCCTTGAGATGCGCCCAGAGACTCCAGCCAGTCCAGAATGTAGCTGCGCGGGGGATTTTCAGAGCGAGTGGGTGTGCCCACATAACTCCACTTTTGCGCGAGCTGCACTGGCTACCGGTGGTCTTCTGGGTGCGTTTCAAGGTGTTGGTTACCACCTTTAAAGCACTCCATGGCATAGGGCCTAGTTATCTGCAGGACCGCATTCTATCAATGGATACCTCCTATTGACCCACACACTCCCACAGAGTGGGCCTCCTCAGGGTGCCGCTGGCCAGACAATGCTGGCTGGTGACTCCCAGGGGGAGAGCCTTCTCTGTGGTGGCACCCCCCCGCTGGAATGATCTCCCCCCCCCGCCCGAAATACGTA
>JANHFO010003414.1:254617-275526 GCA_032468095.1 Pareas carinatus
ATTATATCATTTTTATTTTACCATAAAATAAAAACAAAAAAGAAATTAACAAAAAGTTTCATTCTAACCCTTCCCAACTTAGAATTAAAGCCCTTTCACTTTGGTACAGCTTGCCTTCTGAAGCCATGGTGTCACCTCCCCACTTTCTTTAAGAAGCTAGTAAGAGCAGTCCCTTGATTAGAATTTTCTTGACAAATTCAATTTTTACGTCAGCTTCTACCAAATATCCCTCCTTAGCAATTTTTTTAAGTTGTTCTCCTATTGTGCTTTTTCCTTTCCTTTTTGTGTGGTCGATTTGAAAAATTGGTCTTCACATAAAAAACAGTTTATTTTTATATTTGTTACGTGCTTTTTCTTTCAATGGTCTAATCATTAATATTTTTCGTCAATTTCTATGTATGTGAAATGAAGACTTGAAAAAAAATCTGGGTTGTTATTCTTTTTAAAAGATCTCATGTAAGATTTGGGCAACAGAAAATTAACATTTGTAAAGTTAATCTATACTCTGGTTAAACTGAGCTTCGTATTGTTTCCAGTCAAACTTTTACAACTGTTTTGGGAACGAGCACCTATGTTGTGTTTACCCTATGCTCAACCTTTGTGAATTCAGATTCATAGGACAGCTTTTGTCATAAGCTTGCCATTACAGGTAGTAGTCCTTAACTTACAACCATAATTGAGCCCAAAATCTCCTTTGCTAAGAGAGGTAGTTGTTAAATGAGTTGTGCCTCATTTTACAACCTTTTTGCCATAATTGTGAAGCAAATCACTTCAGTTGTTAAGTGAATCATGCTGATATTGAGTAAATCTGGCTTCGCTCATTAACTTTGCTTGTTGGAAGTTGGCTGGGAAGGTTGCAAACAGTGATCACCTGATCCCAGGACAGTGCAACTGTCATACATACATTCAGTTGCCAGATACCGTAATTCTGAGCATGTGACCATGGCGATGCTGCAACAGTTGTATGAAAAACATACATCACTTTTTTCAGTGCTGTTGTAACTTAGGTCATTAAACAAATGATTGTAAGCCAATTACTTCCTGCAGTTAAAAAATTAGTATGTGATAAAGTGAGTTGACATGTTAACTCAAGCTTTCTCAGTGTCAGACAACAGTGTCATTGGGAACTAGTTTAATTTGCCTAAAGGCCTTATATCTGAATAACCAGCTTATCAGTATTTTGGGGAGCACAGTTATACCAATGTAACTGAACTGGTTGTTGTATACCATTGCGATCAGCATGGGAGAATCCAGCCCTCTGATTGGAAAACCACCCGGGCCAGCACGCGGGCACCTCAGGAGAATCAGGGGCACCGATTGGGCACATTTCAACTGAGGGATCTTAAGTGAGTGCCTGGCACAGAGTTGAGTCTTCGGCCAGCAGGTCCCATGTTGTTGTTAATAAATGGGTTGAGTTGATCACATCTCTGAACCCTTATTGCCTCCCACCCAGTACACAACAGTGGCGACGAATATGGGATTGGGGTAACTAAGGAAACTTAACCACAAGGGGCAAACACATGCACCGAATGACCACGCTGACAACAAGTATGGCACACGTTGGCCACCTGAAAGAATTCGACATCTCCTGCCCCGAGCAATGGTGATCGTACTTGAGAGCTACATGAGGGCCAACCGAATCCAAGACAACAACATGAAGGTGGTCACTCTGTTGTATATCTGTGGACCAGCAGCATTCAACATCGCCGAGAATCTCTTCGCATCAGCCAACATCGAAATGGTGGCATGCACAGACTTCAACCAGTGACTAGAGGAGCATTTTATTCTGATGTTGTCAATCATCACATAGCGGCACGCGTTCGCCAAGAGGGACCAGCACCAAGGTGAATCAGCTGCTGAATACATTGCCACACTGCACCATGCAGCCAAACCGTGCAAATACCAGAACCTGGAGAAGCAGCTGTTGGACTGTCTCATCTGTGAGTTCTGGGACCAAGGACTACAGCAGAAGCTGTTCACAAAGGGGAACATCTTGTTCTGGGATGCCCTGAAGGAGATGATGACTCACGAGGCAGCTAGGGACACCATCAAGGTCATGCAACCGGCTAAAAGCAAACATACCCCCACACCAGTGTACTACGCCTTTGCTACTGCCCACACAGAGCGCGAGTACCTAATCCACTTAAAGGGAAGTTGAGGCTGAGGGTCAAACTGCAGAAAGTTCTTTGCACGATGGAGCTGGACATGGGGTCTGCGCTGTTGATTATCTCCGCACAAACATTCCAACATGTGTGCAAGAGGGGGGACAGGCAAGTGAGGCTAAGGCCATCCTCCCTGATGCTGACGGACTTCCAGAACAGCTGAGTGAAGATACGCAGCAAGGTCACCATGCTCGTGCAGTTGAAAGAGTTCAAGGGACCCCTCAAAGTCATCGTAGTCGAGGGCGACCAGGCCAGCCATCTGAGACTGGACTGGTTCGATGCTCTAGGCATCGGAGTAACAAGTATAAACTGGATGATGACAAACGGCTTGTCATCCGTATGACAAGAGTATGCTGATGTGTTCAGTGACGCTCTTGGTGAGTACAAGGGGAAGCCAATAGCCTTTCAGTTAGACCCAGCCGTGGTCCCCATTAAGGTCAAGGCGAGTACCATTCACGCTCAAACCCACGATAGACGTAGAGCTCGATAAGCTCATGCAGCAAGGGGTTTTGGATCCAGTGGACAGCGGCCTGTGATAGACATCAATAGTCATGCCACTCAAGACGAACAGAGAGGTCAGAATCTGTGCAGACTACAAATGAACAATAAGCAAGACCCTGAGGCAAAACACATACCCAGTACCGGTCGTGGATCATATTGTAGCATCCCTGGGTTTTTGCAAAGCTAGACTTGGCACAGGCCTATCAGCAGATGCCTGTTGACAGCAACAGCAGAGGTGCAAACAATTGTGACCCACCAAGGAGCCTTCCGAGTCAAGAGGCTGCAATTCAGTCAGTATAGTGCTAGGGTTATACCAAGGGATGATGGAGCACACACTAAAGGGAATACCGGAAGTCTGTCCTTATTTCAACAATGTGCTCATCGCTGGGGACTCCGAGAGCAGCCTGGCAGAGCAACTCAACGCCGTTCTCCAAAGGTTCTAACAAGCAGGCCTCAAGTTGAAGTAGGAGAAATGTAAGATAGTTCAACAGAATTCCTAGGATTCTGGATCAATGATGCCAGGATCTATCCAGCCAAGGCTAAACTTGAGGCAATCTGGCGAGCCCCCACACCCAAGTCCAAGGAGGAGCTGCAGACCTTCCTAGACCTCCTGAACTCGATGCTGCAGTTGAGCGTGGCATCCTGACACATGTTCATCATAAGGAAGTAAAGCCAAATAAAGCTCTGGAGCATTAATTCTGGTTGATAGTTCACAAAATCAACCCGCACTGATTGATGTTTGAGTATGTGGCATTTCTATATAATGACTAGGACTTATTCCAATTTTGCTGATAGAGGAGATTGATTATATGTGGATAGTCCTTGTTTAGTGTTTGCCATTTAACAATCAGTTACAATTATGACAGTGATGAAAATGTGACTTTACAACAAATCCTTATTTATACAACTTTTGCAGATTTGTAAAGCAAATGAAAGCTGAAGTAAGATGATAAGTACAGTTGTGGTCTCCCTGAGAAACAGTTTCATTTAATGACAGTTGTCAGTTCCAATTATGATTACTAAAGGAGGACTTTCTATAATAGTTTACAGCAATTAATAAATAATATATCTATGTTCTTATTTGTAAGTTGTTTAGATTTACCCCTTCAGTCTCCTGGGTTCATACCAGCTGATTGTTGTCTCTGTTTTCAGTTGTATAATGCATTCGCTCATGTTCTCTCAGGTTTTATTGGGATATGCTCTTTGAAATGACTCTCATTCTACAAAACTTTTTTTTCAAACAGGAAAACCCATTTTTAATCAGACCAAGATGCAATAATGGGATAACTGAAGGATTTTGAAACTGACACAGAAATATGAACCATCATGATTACAGTGACACAACTTATTAATTACTTAATCCTTGTGAATTTTGATAAAAGTACCAGAGAAATTTCTAGCAAAACTGGACCCAGCAGGTGCCTTTCCTGTCCCTCACATTCTGTTTAAAATGTATTTCCAGTTCTATAAAACTAACTGGCACAAAAATCAGTTTGCTTTCACTAAGGGATTCTATATATTCATCCACCCATAGGCAACCTGTTCTCTGAAGCTTAGGTAACAATCTCACGTGTTAAAACTTTGCCTTCAGCACACAAAGAGCACCAGTCTTTCAAAATGCATCTGAGTGGGTGGGGATAGGCCACATTGCGTAATTTCAATGAGATTCCCAACTAATTTGATGAGATTTATTCCATCCAGCATTTTTTTTAAAGAAAGGAACAGAGGACTGTAGCCAACAGTGTTTGATAGGTTAGTTCCAATCATTATATTAAGTCGATTTGCTATCTATTCCCTTCTTAGTTTTGATTAAGAAATATTAAGTCTTGCTAATTTGTGGCAGGCTAAAAGCTAGCATCCTATGGACCTTTTATCTGGTTAACTAAATAACCTTTAGTGCATCTTTAGGTCTTTGAGTATACACTAAGAATGCAAGTATTATTGTAGATCATTGCAGACAGACAGGTAGGTAGGCAGTCAGTCAGTCAGTCAGTCAGTCAGTTAGTCAGTCAGACCCTTATATGAGCCTGATAAGAGTATTAAAGAATACTATTTCTAGTATTAATGGAATTCCCTGAAACATAATGTTGAAAAGACAAAAATTAATCCAGGTTTCTCTAATCATATGTAATCAAGATGTTTGGACTATAGCAGGGATCCCCAACTCCTGGTCCATGAACCAGCACTGGTCCGTGGCATGCCAGCAACCGGGCCGTGTAAAGAAGCAAAACTCCATTGGCCGGATACAGGCAGCATACAAAACCTCCTGTCCACGGAAAAACCTTTCTCCATGGAACTGGTCCCTGGTGCCCAAAAGGTTGGGGGCAACTGGACTATAGTACAGGAAGTTGATCATGGATGATAGGAGTCAAAATATCTATCTGATGGTATCAGATTAAGGAAAGCTATGTTAAACTAATCTAAATCCATTTCTTGTATTTTAACCATCTTCATTGTGGAGACAGTTAACCTAATCAGGTTGCTTGTTTGTACAGTGAATGGATAATAGATACAGGTTGGAAATCCAAATCTTAAAGCACTGATATTTGAAATGTAATCTATGCAGGGTATCTTCCATATGATATATAGATGTCAAAAACTAAGCTTCAGTTTGAACAAAGAAAGAAGGGAAGAGACCAGATCTTAAGCCTGGGTTTACAGTGGCATTAAAGAAAAATCCTTTAATTCACAATTCACTCAACTTCTCTTAGGAAATTTTAATAAATTAGCTTAAGAAAGAGCTGGGGGGGGGGAATTGGGCTGAGGAGAGAGAAGGTAGGAGGCATGAACATTATAAATGCTTCTTAACTTCTTAAGCAAATCTTCCATTAAGATAAGAGGGCAAAGAGGAACGAAACATATTTGAGATGGTATTCATTTTCCGATTGCATTGTATTGCATTGCATCACAGTGTGTGTGTGTGTGTGTTTGTCTTCCATCTCCCGAATGATTCCATATGGTTCCTGAAACTGCCAGTCCAAGATACTTTGTTTTTCACATCTAAAATAATGGAAGAAGGGATGGCAAAATATTGTTGGTTTAAAAATGAAAGTATCTTTTGGACTCTACATGCCATTTAAAGTATGAGGTAGAATAATGGCAGAATAAAGGCCTATCTGGAAGCATTCAATATCACTTGGATGTCCTGTATATTTTGGATGTTGTTGTTGTTTATAAGATGGGCTTTGCTTCATCTTCTTGTCTGTATTAAAGGGGGGAAATCTTGTACTTATTAGGATTCTCATCTTGATTAGTGATTCTGGGTACTACTATAATGCAAATAACAATTAATTGACAGGCTGAGAGGAGACTAGATCAGTAATGCTAATGTGAAGCAAAATTGGAAGAGACTGACTATTCACTAGGGAGGGGAAATTAGATTAAAATGCAGAATGAATTCTGGCAAAATTCTCTGATTCATTGTGTGACATACATCAAGAGAACTGAGATCCATTGCAAAATAAGATGACAGCATATAGGAAAGAATTTATAAAGTGCAAAGGGAAATAATTGGCTAGGCAGCTATGTGCTGGAGGAAGAGCCATGAAGTATGAATGACATAAAAAGACAAAAGCAATGCTAGAATATATTTAGAAAATGTCTCAGTGCCGCCACCCCCCCATAGTTAAACTGGGCATAGTTATTGCAAAAATAATATAAAGAAAATTAAGAAGTAGAAAAAATAATGCATATCGATCATGGAATAATTTGAAATATTATTTCTTAATATTCTAAAATATGAAACACCTTTTATCTGCTTCCATGCAATATTAACTCCTATAAATACTTTGGTAACTGGTACCTTTGTGTAAAACAACCATATTGAAAGGATGTTTATCATATTCCATAGTCCACCAGAGCTTATCTGCAGTTGCAATCAATGCTCCTTTGGCACTATAACTGAGAGCTAAAATGCAGTCAATGCTCTACTACTACTACTATTATTATTATTATGATGGTTCATCATACAGTCTGCCAGATGTTCAGACTGGATTTGGCATTTTGTCTACCTATCGAGTCCTGACCAAGGACCTGGAACAGCTAGATGTGGATGTTTGTTGGTGTTAAAGGTATCGTCACAGGATGGAAGCTGTTTATTTATTTATTTATTTGAATTTATATACCGCCCTTCTCCAACAGGATGCAGGGTTGTGAACAACCAAGTAAAAATATAAACATCACAAAAATTAAAACAAATTTAAAAGATATTAAATCTAGTGGTTATCATTATTTTAAACCCCAAGATCAAACCCCAATTAAAAACCAAATTAAAATTCCAATCAAAAACAGTGGAGTGGGGGGGGGTTAGGACAGCCTAGCTTGCACAAACAAATATGTTTTTAGGGCACGGCGAAACGCACGGAGGTTCGATATCCTATGTATCTCTGGGGGTAGCTCATTCCAGAGGGAGTGTGCTGCCACAGAGAAGGGATCGCCAGCTGACATTGTTTAGCTGACGGCACCCTGAGGAGGCCCTCTCTGTGGGAGTGTACTGGCCGGTGGGAGGCATTTGCTGGTAGAAGGCGGTCCTGTAAATACCTAGGCCCTAAGCCATGGAGCGCTTTAAAGATGGCAACCAACACCTTGAAGCGCATCCGGAAGACCACAGGAAGCCAGTGCAGCTCGCGCAGGAGAGGAGTCTCATCGCTCCCATAATCCCCCACCCAACCACATTTTGGACCAACTGTAGTCTCCGGGTGCGCCTCAAGGGGAGCCCCATGTAGAGCATTACAGTAGTTCAGACAAGAAATGACGAGAGCCTGAGTGACTGTGCAGAGAGAGTCCCGATCCAGAAAGGGGTACAATTGGCGTATCAAGCGAACCTGATAAAGATGTACAGCTGAGTATCATCAGCATACTGATGGAACTCCATCCCAAAGCCATGGATGATCTCACCCAGCGGCTCTACGTAGATGTTGAACAGGAGGGGCGAGAGGACCAACCCCTGTGGCACCTCACAAGTGAGGCGCCGCGGAGCCGACCTTTGCCCCCCTGCCAACACCGTCTGCGACTGGTCAGAGAGGTAAAACCACTGTATCACGGTGCCCCCCACTCCCAACCCCTTCAACCGGCACAGCATAATACCATGGTCAATGTTATCGAAAACCGCCGAGAGGTTCTACTAGGACCAGGATAGAGGAACATCCCCTATCTCGTGCCCTCCAGAGATCATCGACCAATGCGACCAATGCCGTACTGTGTCTGGGCCTGAAGTCTGACTGGAACGGATCCAGATAGACAGTTTTATAGAGCAAAACATAGAGTCCTTTGATTGGGAGATGTCAAGGGATCAAGCCGACAGTATAATAACATGTGCATATGTGGATCTTTGAGTCCGTGTTGAATCCTGTTGGCTGCCTAGACAAGTCACTGCAGTTTTCTTGGCAAGATTTCAGAAGTGGTTTGCCATTGCCCTCATCCTAGGGCTGAGTGAGTGATTGGCCCAGTCACCCAGATAATATAGTAACAGATTTTAAATAAACCTACTCCAGAATATTATTATTTTGTCAGCATACATGCTTCTCCTTGCAAATTAACAGTTACCCAGTTTTTACTGAGAACAAAAGGCAAGTCTCAATCGTCCGAATTCATTGGATTTAAGTTCATCTAAGTGCAGTACTATAAACACTGACTTGGAATGTCCCACAATTAACATTCCTGAGATGTGTATGTGTACTTGTACTGTTCTTGCTTTACAAAAATTAATCATTAACTTTAATTTGAGTTTCTCCTGTAGTTTTATGGCTTTTCAACATTTCTGCAGACTAGTCTCATCTAGCCTCAATTCATTTAGCAAATAGAATTAAAATAAACAAACTTGGAGACCTTAGGATTGGGTCAATTATATTAAGATTTCCTTGGGTGATAGAATACCACTTTGGATAGAACAAAAAAATAATCAGTAGTGTGAATTGTGAATCGGGATGTTCCGGCCTGGCGCAGGTCACATCTTTTCCCTCCTCTCTATTTAAGCCGTGAACATGTGCTATTTCTTAAAAGCCTGTTTCCAAATTATATACCATAATTTCCCTAGAAAGGAAAGATATTTTAAGAAGCTTCCATTTTAAGCTCAATTGCCATTTACTATTTAAGAATATTTTTTCCTGTCCCTATTCTAAACAAAAAATAGAATAATGGAAGTTTCCCTAGTGATCATGAGACACACAGGCTACTTTTGATAACAAGGCTAGAATGCTTAATAAAGACAAAACTTTAGGAAGACGGTAAGGAAGGAACGTCTCTTTGAATTCAAGAGTTTGGTCTAGCTTGCATTTGTTCAGGCAGAGACGATGAAGGTATTGGATTAAACTGCTTCTAGCTGTATTTGGACCAATACAAAGATAAGACTTCATCTATTCACATTTGTACTTTTCAAATACTCCACTATGCCCTCATCTGAGAGAAAGGGAGAGGGAGGGAGGGGGCTCCACTGAAAGGAGAGTTGGGAAGATAGAGAGGATATAGTGGTTATTGGGATAGCTTTTCTTCTATCCTATTGTCCATGGTCCCACTGAGCAGCCGATCATAATAATATCTGGCCTTGTCAAAGGACAGGCCACACTGTTGATTTGCTTCATTGTCCAGGATAGGAAGACAGTAACCTAGGAATAGAAAGGCAGCATGGAGTCGAGTAGTAAATCTGTTAGAAAAGGCTACCCTCAAAATCAGAATGTGATAGTTTTCCTGGCTGCACTAGGGTCTTTTCAGCCACAGTGAATGATATTATTGAAGCCCCAATAGCTATCTGGGGTAGAGAAATGATGTGGGTCCTGGTTGCTATGTCAGACAGGTTCTTTGGTGTACCAAGAGTTTATGACCATAAAATAGAAGGAGCATTGTAGCCATATAACAGACAGTAGAATAAAATTCAGAACAATCCAATCAAGCATCAGGTAAAACTCATGTTAAAGCCCATGCTTTGTTTTTAGAGTAGAAAAAAACAGCTGTTCTTTGCTGAATTACTATATCCATATAATCATTCCATTGTAAGACGTCAGTTGCATCAAGGGCCTAGTAAAGCTTAGGAAGACATTACATTTGCCTTCAAAGTTGTATTTCCTAGAACCTCAGATAAGATTGCCCCAGCTTGCTTCAACCTGGATTGTTGGCAATATCTGTGCCCTATGGTACACCTATGATGTTTGCTTGTCCTTCTGTCAGATTAAATAGGACTTGGCATGCATTCATTCGGACTGAAGATGAAGACAGGTTACTTGGTAGCACAAAACAAATTTTTAAGTATGATTTACCCTGATCAAGCTATCCAAGACTGGTTTGGCCAAGTGAGTAGAGAGTGCTTCACTGAAGGAAGGAGTTGAATCATCAAGTTTTAAAGAGTATTGTAAAAAAAGCCCATCAAACAGCATAACTTCCAGTCAGGCTCTTAACATGCAAGGAGATGGGATCAGCTGAAACTCCCTGTCTTAGAAAACCAGGTTGGCATCCTCTTTTCAGGAAGGAATTTTTCTCTGCAGGCAGCATTCATTTTAGAAGCTAAACAGAGAGATGCATGTTCATTACAAGGGGAGGATGGAAATTGTGTATAAATACATCACCATAGCAATAGTACTTAGACTTATACACTGCTTCACAGTGCTTTACAGTGCTCTAAGCAGTTTACAGAGTCAACATATTGCCCCCAACAATCTGGGTCCTCATTTTATCGACCTCAGAAGGATGTAAAGATGAGTCAACCTTGAGCGGGTGAAACTTGAACTGCCAAACTGCTGGCAACTGGCAGTCAGCAGAAGTAGCCTGCAGTTCTGCATTCTAACTTACCAATGTGCCACCACGGCTCTGTTAACTATGTTAATTTAGAGCTTGTTAGAGACTGAGATGCCTTCAACATTCCTACCACCTCTTGTGGAATTTTTTTTCCAGATGGAACAACACACCAATGGATGAAGCTTTGCACTTTGGACATCATGATGTATTCAAAATTCTTCAAGAATATCAAGTGCAGTATACCCCTCCAGACAACTCTAATAATGGAAAAGAAAATCAAACTGTACAGAAAAACTTAGATGGCTTACTATAACACTCTCTTGACTGAGCCTGAGATTCAAAGTTAATGATCTATTTAATTGCGGGAAATGATTATGAAGAGTGTGTTTCTGTTGGATAGTGATGTTTTGTTCCTATGTTACAGCAGCTTTGTTTGTTGCACACAAAAGACAATAGGTTTTTTTCCAGAAAAAAAACCCCAACTAATTCATGTGAGCAATATTACCTTGTGCTTATGTGCAAGTGATAGAAATTATTGTTGGCTATATGCACAGGGTTTTTTTTGGGGGGGGGAGGGATGTCTCCATGAAGCTTTACTCCAGTCACACTCATGAAGTATTTTTGTCCTCTTTGCTGTATATACATGGATACCTTTAAGAAAGCTGTCTGCAAGTATACCTGAGCCAACATAGTTGTTGTCTTGCTAGATTTCAAGATTTGTTGCTGTTGTGGATTCAACCTGGCATCTTGGAACATAAAGCACTCAAATCTTTTCCCATAATACCTGCTTTTACATGATGTAATTTCTTATATATGGACTTATTGATGCTACCTAGGCTTAAGTCTTATTCCAAGTGTTTTTAATCAGGGAATCTCTTCCAAGGTTTATTTGACCAAACAACACAGGAGAATGTAAGTAGAGAATACTACTTCCCTCCTCCTCTCCATCATTCAACTGGCTTCCCATGGGGGACTGTGACCTATGGCAAAACATTGTGATCACACCGCATTTGTTTTGGTCATAAACTCTATGTATACATACTAAACTGGCTGTTGCAGGATGAAAATGTTAAAACTCATTTATGTTAAGATGATTTTTCAGCTGGGAACTCAAAACCTTTTAAGTAAAAGGAATCACAAGGTCAATGTTCTTCTTTGCCCCTTTTGCCCCATCATTTCCTTCACATTTGTCTTTTCAGTTACTTTGGTCATATTGACCCTGTAGGATTAACTTCTAGAAAGCTCACTTGCAGCTGACCAGTTTTTCTCTAGAGCAGAACAATGGCCAGCCCTCATATCCCAGATGTCATTATGGAAAATTCCCCTAAATTCATACCTCTTGTGGCCAAGTACATAATAGAGTTATTTAAAAAAAAAACCGTTCTCTATATCAGGGATCTTCAACGTTCATCCCTATTAAGGCTTGTGGACTTCAACTCCCAGAATTCCTCAGCCAGCAAGGGACCAAGGTTGGAGACCTCTGCTCTATATTGTCCAAAATAAGGAATGTTGCTCCAGACGCACAGCCCCATTTTAAAGTGCTAGAATGTATGTTGACCGATCAACATTTTAGTACTTTGTATTTTAACATTGTTTACTTTAAAACCAAATAAAAAATGCTGAAGAAAATAACCAACACATAAAAAAATGGACATATTACCTAACAGCTTATTTTCTCTTCAGCCATTGCAAAGAAGCTACTTAGCACCTACCAATCTCTTGCAACTATAGTATAGCTTTTCCATCTTATGAGTTGTATTTTATAGTCTTTGTAGCCCCCCCCTTAGTTTATTTATATGTGGATTTACATTATCTTCACTTCACTTCAGCTTTCATCGTTTCATTCCAAAAACAATGCAACAGTGAATTTTAAACATTTTATTTATTACATCTAAAAGTGAGCTTTATTTGTACCTTAGTACTACAGTCATCTTATTCTACTCGTGTGTGCGTGTGTGTGTGTGTGTGTGTGTGTGTTTGTGCGTGCATGTCTGTGTGTGTTGTGTTGCAGTGGACTGGCACCATTTTTAGCTTCAGGACAGGATTATCAGTGACTCTACTGACCTGATGAGCAATTGTGACTGATTTAGCTTGACATTTGGCTTTATTATACTGAATAAACCATGATGAATGTATTCTTTGCTTGTAACCATTTTCCCATGACTTAAAAACCTGAGTGTAACCATTCTGAAGGTAAGATTTATTTTCAGGATTACAAATCCAAATGCATTGCATTTTAAAATAATAAACAGGCCAAATAAAATAAAGTTAAAGGAATAAAGGCAGTAAGCTTGGATTATTTTTTCGCATCCAGTCTGCATTTTATAGAAGTGTACTGTATTGTGAAGTTGTCCTTTTATGATGCCATCGCCCTAAAACTTTAGTTAAGTCTATCCTTTTGTTCTTAATATATAAGGGGGCACTGTTTGGTTTTCTAAAGAAACATTTGGTAAATATGGAAGGGAGCAATGTGCTGTTAGGTGGGGCCAGCATGAAAACAGTCCATTGAAGAATGCAATAAATGCACTTTATTAATTACTTAACAGTAGCTATGATCACTACAAGTAACAAGGCACAAAATAAACCCTATTCTGAAGCACTGCCAATTTCTGATGATGTTTGTGGGAAGAACCTTCTTTCCCTCAAAAAGAAAGACCACATTACACATGTTTTAATATGATAAAATACCAGTGGCATTTACTCCAGTTGCCTTTGCCAATTTCTGGAACAGCAGGAAGATGAGAAGCAGTTGCTGGGATGCCTAGAGCTAGGAAAAATAAGTTCAGCCTACTTTCTGATGAGTTTGATAACATGGCTAAAATTATCTGAAGAGGACAAAAAGATTCAGGGACAAAGCAGCAAAGGACTTTGCTTCCAGATCCGGGTTACCTCCAAGGAACAAGTAATTGCTCCAATTAGACCTTGCCTTAAAATCATACTTATTTTGGTGCATGCGAGAACCCTTATTCTCTTATCCCTATCCTCTGCACATGGGGGACTTTCTATGCCATTTCAGAGATTTTAAAGATTTGCTTTTCTTTTTAATTCTTGGGAGCTAGTAACTTACCCGTAGTCTGGAATGATAACTTAGCAATAACACTAGCACTATACCGCTTTCACAGTGGTTTACAGCCCTCTCTAAGCCATTTACAGAGTCAGCATATTGCCCCCTACAATCTGGGTCCACATTTTACCAACCTCAGAAGGATGGAAGGCTGAATCAACCTTGAGCTGATGAGGATTGAGCCCCTGGCAGTTGGCAGAATTAGTCTAACCACTCTGCCACCATGGTTCTTGTAACCTGTTTTTCCTAAGCAAAACCCCCATATTTTATCGCTTGAGAGGAATGGGAAGAGATACAAGATTGAGACTATAATATCTCACAAGGAAACTGTGTTATAGAAACTAATTCATTTTACCTTTTATTCATCAGGACAGCAAAGGTTGTTGGAACTTACTGACCAACTAGCGTTAGGGGGAGGACCCAGCAACCCCTGAAAATTGAGTGGTGTGGCAGCCATAACTACCAAGCATCTAGCCCAAGATAAAAAGATAAACCTAGATTGTTCAGACTCGGAGGTTCTCCAGAGGAGTTGGAGACCGCTACCTTTTCACACACTGGTCCAACTGAACCTAAGCTAGCTTATACATAAAACTGGAAATATTGAACACAACACCATGGAAACAGCTACATAGAGGATTGCTAGATAAATAACTATTTTTAGTAGCAAGTAAGCATTTCTGAAGTTTCAAGCTGCTCTTTCAGTAAACCAGAGTACATAACACTACAAGATACAGAGTCTCTTGAGAGACTAAGTGATGGACTCCTATGGGTTTGAGGAACTGCAAGGAAGGACTCACAGATTTTATGCCAGCTGGCCTAGCCAGGGTTCATGGGGTACATCCTGAATACATCTGTAAGAAAGAAAACAAAACATATATGAGCTACCAGGTTAAATAAATTTCACTGCTCTGTTTTGCTGCATCGAGTGTTGCAGCCAAGATAAGAAAAAGACTTTTAAGATAAATTAGATCATAAGTGAACTTAACATACAAAGCAGAATTTTGACTTCTGGTGGAAGGCCCAAACTGGCAAGAAGAGGTGACTGAAACAATGCACTTGCAGAATTCAATTGCCTTGTAACAAGGAGGACACATACATTATCATGTACTGTTTTTCAAGGATATCTACTGTACTTCTTTACACATCTCTTTCTTGGAGATGACAGGCTTGTTACAAAAGCAGCTCTACAATGTTAGACCACAAAGCAACCCAATTGTCATTTACTCACCATGATTTCTGCAGGAGTTATCTCTTGCACTACCTGATCAAATTCTTCTGGGGACATGGGCAGAAGGGCTTCGGGGCCAGGCAGTCTGGAAGGGTGGCTGAAGAATGGCAAAGGACAAAAACAATTAGATTCTAATGAATTGTGACATAGTCCTGGCACAGGAATTATATCAAAACCACTATTCCTAGGCTTAGCCAGCTGATAACCATTAATATTGCCTACAAACAATTCTCAATTCAAGAACCGAGCCTTCTTGCCCCACTGAAACAATTGGCTTGCTTTGAGCCAAGTCTATTCAGCTTGCTAGTCTACTATATCAGCCCAAGTTCATACTGAAATCTATTAAACTTCTATTCAAGGAGCAGGGCAGGCACACATGCAATTTCTGCTTGAGACAACATGGATCATGCTTTTTAGGGCATTCACAAATAAATTCAGCAAGAAGACAACAAGAACAAGTACCTCTTTATTCCACAGGAGTCGCTACTATTGTAGCCAACTCAAGATTTTTTTAAAAAAAGATGTTGATGTTATGTTTGCTAATATTTTATCCCCAAAGCCCACCATGAACAAAACATGCAGGTGAAGACAGCTGGATTCTAAGGTTGCTACATTTGATATAGAATTTCCCCTCCCTGCCAGCTTAAAGACCTTGCAACACTAAACTTGCCCATGACTCGTGGGATTGCATCTGCCCAAAGGAGCTGCAAAATAAACATATTGACATGACTCTATGTACTCTAGAGGCACCTGCTTAGGTTTTCTTCCTTCCCCGTCACTTAAGAAGTTATCTTCTAAAGCAGTGGTGGGAAACAATGGCCCCCCTTTATGACCTGTGGACTTCAAGAATTGAATTTTTGGACTTCCGGAACTCAACTCCCATGCTGGCTTAGAAATTGTGGGACTTGGAAGTCCACACGTCATAAAAGGGCCATCCTCCTGTTCTAAAGCATTGCCTACAGTAGATTATCTATAGAACCCCCTTCCCCCCCAAAATGGAAAGCTAACCTTTTCTAAATTGGCTAAAATTATATACAAAATTGATAAATTAAATTTTGTTTTGGTTTCCGGGCAGATTTAGAGGGGGTGGAATTCAAGGAACATTCTTAATTAAAATGTCTCTGCCCACCTACAGCCAACAGGATCATCCAAGGAGACCTGTAAAAAGCTATTATATCTTTTTTGTTCCACTTCCCAAATCCAGAGATGATGCACATGATGCTGAGAGGAATAATTTTCTGTCAGATTTATTTGCAGGCCAGTTGCTTTAAGGACCTTTATGATGGAAAAGCAACATTACGATTATTACATAAAAACCGGACAAGGTACAAATGCACTGTATATATATTTTTGTACGTAACTCCTGTCAATAAACTTAAAAGTCTAATTTAGGGAAAGGTTTAAAAAAAATGCAGGAAAGGAACAGTTTTATTTGGTTGCTGTAAAGAGGACATTGTTAAAAGAACCCAGGGATGATGCAGCGTGTAAGAAACATAAAGCCAACAAGAGAACTGAGGGAAGCAGAATAGACTTTTGGCACTGGAGACCAGCATACAGCAATCAAGCAAATGTAGAAAGTAGAGGAAGATGACCTGAAAGCAACCAGCCAGCCTTTTCACTGTGAGTGCTCTGCTCACCACCCTTCTCCCACTTTAAGGACTCTGACCTGGGACAGCTATTTGCCTTTCCAATTCCTTTTCTTTATCCTCTCCCTCAACCCACTTCTTCTCTAGCCAATACATTATAATACTGCCACCAACCTTATCACACACAGAGACACCCCCAATAAACTGAGGAAGTCTGCTGGTCTGTCCCAATAAAAGCTCTATTAAAAACGAGGCACATTATACCATTATCCAAAATCCACAACTTTATTTTAACATGTCATGCAAGAACAAAGTGTGGGCAAGCGGAAGGTGTGTCCTGCAAACTTGATTATCGATGCTGGTGGTAGGAAAAGGGAGGGTGGTCCAATTTTTAGTTTCCAGAATCAGCATAGGCATAAACCAAGGCCACCATTCGGCTATGCTGGTTCCCAGAGGTCACGCTGAAGGTGCACGACCACAGCATCTGAGCAATCTCGGGAAGGATGCTTCTATTCTGTCACAGTGTGATGCTGGCCAGTGCTAAAGGTGACACCCCAGTACTTTCAAAGTGTATTCTGCTCTCTTCTTGGCAAACTCACACTTCAGATACAGAGATTAGTTCAGTTTTGATGTATCCTTTGCCTCTACCATCCACATCCATGGGTTCCGAAGCTAGAAAGAAACACATAAAAAGTTTATATTTGCATCTGGAAAACAGAGAATATTCAGACTAAGCTAGTGTCTAGACCAGAAGTTCTCAACTGAGGGCCCATATGATCCTCTGATACTTGAAGGGGGCCACTGGAGAAAAACATGTTACGACTATGTATGTGGAGGGGGGGTACGGCACATGTCAAGGGGCCACCGATAAGCAAGGTGTATTATACTGCAAATAGTGTCTTGTTTACACCAGAAAATGCACTACTTACTGGCCCATATCTGTTATCAGACATGGAACTCTGGGTCATCGGCAACCTACTCACCTGGCAGATGGAGGAAGACCTCAGCAAATTGTTGATTGACAAGGGACTTCATTGAACTCAGACAAGTCACATTGTAATACCTCACAATAATATAACTGATTATTGGGCTTTCTTTTGGTTCTTATGTGACATTCTGGAAATCTTGCATGACTTATGCCGCCATTGTTCACCTAATACTCCTGAAAATCAGTTTCCCTGTGAATGTCACTTAAGCTGCCCCTTTCAAATATTGTTAATGCTTATTATTTCATACATACATCTATGTTTATTAAAGAACAATTGCCTTAACTGTTCAGTTGCTTTCTGGGGCATTTTTCAATAGTAAACAAAAAAAATATCACTTCCACTAAATGCAACATATTTTTCCTTTATAGTATTTTCAGAAAGCTTAATTTGCTAAACAAGCAACCAGGGAAGAACCCATGTCTTTTCACTATGCAAAGAGATTATTGGGAGATTTTTTGGAAAACCAAGACTGTATGCAAAAAGTTGAAAGAGGATATATCTGTTGTGAATCATCTGAAATTACTGCATAAGGATAATTTGTTTCCATGACCTGAGGATGCAGATTTTCCAAACTGGATAGCAGATTTATTCACTACAAATGCTACTGATGTTGACATTATATTGGCACAATAACTCATCAAACTTTACAGCAATATAGAATCTCAAGACAGTTTTAAATGGGACAAAGATTTTGGATCCACAGTGCAAGCCAAGTGTGTACGTGGCAATATTTTCCCCACAGTAATTGGACCTGGGCAGAGAGAGAGGGACGGCACTGGTGCAAAACGATTGAGAAACACTGGTCTAGACACCTGTCTCAACCTCTATTTATATCAATTTAGATGAGTGTAACAAGAAAAAAAATAGCTTAATAGGTAGAATTCTAGTCACGAGGTAAACATCTTTCAAATTATTCTCAAGGTAGACATAAGTCAAAGTCACTTTTAAAAAGCAAAGCTTGCAGCAACTTGTGTCCAATGCAATGCGATGTTTGCAAATGAAGGTTAATGTCATGTTTCATATGGCACCAATCTTACTCCTTGCCCACCCCTATGTCTAGATTCCAGAGAACTGTTGTGAGATTTGGGGGCAGAAGTTGGGAAAGCTGACATTCCTAATGTACTCTCCTGAGGGTATGCCAAAATTGAGTCACATAAGCATGCACATCTGGACATGAGATTATTATCCTTGTAGAGGTTGTAGGTTGTAGAGAGAAAACTACTCACATTCTTTGTGTCTGGAGTAGTATTTTCCGAATGCAATGTCTTTGGGAGTGCATGGATACAGGTACTGCAGTGGGTTCTCAGGAAAATTCTCTGCCGCCATGACTTTGTAATTGCGAATGATATCTGGCAGGCTGACTGCAGAGAGCTCCCTTCTTGTATATGGCTCCACAGAGTGGAAGGACGGATCTGGGTTGGGGTGGGATGGAGTGGGGAAAGAGAGAGAAGATAAATGTTTCAAGGTTTTCAATATACAACAAACCTATTTTTCAATTGTTTTTATTTGGGGCTGCCTTTAACAGAAGCTGGACAATGTAGAAATTTATTGAAAACTTGGAAAAATGGAGTTTTCCCCCCCTCTACCATATTTCCATACTATACCCCCCCCCCAGAATAGAAGTTGCTAGAAAGTCTGTGGATGAAGGCTGGGAAAATTACAGGATTATCATTGTTTCCTCTAGCTTCCGATTTATACTGCATAATCTCTTTAGAATTTCTTGTAATCTGTGATAACTTGAATCCTCTTCAGCATATTTTCTGAAATTCTTTCAGAGAGCACTTTGTCTGTAGCAGACCACTGCCATCTTGTGGCCTGTCCAGAACATTGCATTTTCTCTTTCATTAATATTCTATCTGTTGTAATACTGTGATCCGAGCAGCACACAATTGTATCCTTGTGCACTGAATTGTTTGCATGTTAATATTTAAACAGTATTATTTTTTTAAAGTTGTATTTAATTTATGTTCCGAGAGATGGTCAACTTTCTGGGGGAAGAGGTAAAAGTGCTGAAATCTACTCACTAAACCCTCAATGCTAAAGAATCAGGGAATAACTTTATATACATTACTTTAACTGCTGCACTTTTGACGTTTTAATGGCCAGAAAGACACCACAGGATATCAGACTCTAATCTCTTTCTTATAACTGGGCTTCTCAATCTCACAGGTAAGGTGCATCCAGAAGATAAGTGGCACCAGCGGGAACAACAAAGCTGGTACTTCAATGCATGAGGTGAGGCCAGCGTGAAGAACAAGACAACCTCTGACAAAGAAGCTTTGAGACCTCCAACCTTCACCCTGTGGGCCTCAGCATTTCACTTCCATCTCAGATATTTGCTTAAACATGTTTTAATGCAATTCAGGCAACTATGAATTCAGAATAATTTTGGATTTATGCAGTTTACATGTACAAGCATACATTAAGGATTGCATTTGGGATTGTTTACAGATATACAATATTCTCAGGGCCTTGTAGTACTTTCATTAGATTCCCTTTGTAAAGCACAAGAGCTCCCAGCTTCGTCTCACCACAAAGCCTTTCCTCCAGGTTTTGCTTACTATTTGCTGGCCCTTCCACCCAGGTGAAAGTGATCGCTCCTTCTCGACTGCTTTCACTGAACCTCAAAAGAAACGTCCCAGTCGGCATTTCGTTCAGCAGGATGCGCTCTTGCTCCTTGCTGACAAAACCCATGATGTGCCTGCAAAATGGAGAAGAAGAACATTCATATCAAACAAGGGCCCCTACTTATTAAGCGCAGAACTAGGATCTTCCAGAGTCTTTCTGCTGAAAGGAGGAGGCGGGAACTTAAATATTCAAGGGCTGTTACCTGAATGAGCCCAGGGGCAGACCTCCCAGTGCTTGTCCCTGAGGGGAAAAAAACCCAGTCCCCTCACCATAAGGCTATGAGAAAGTCATTCACCCCACATACACCGAAAGATTTTGGTTCTGCAGGGAAAGCAGAAGAATTCCAGCAAGAGAATTATAGTTAGTCCTTGACATATAACAGCTGACTTAGTGACCATTCAAAGTTACAACGGCATTGAAAAGTGACCTATGGTCATTTTCCACACTTATGACCATGGGCATGTGATTTATATTCATATGCTTGATAACTGACTCTTAGTTATGACTGTTGCAGTGTGTTTGGGGTGTGTGTGTCATGTGATCTATTGTGACCCTCTGACAAGCAAAGTCAATGGGGAAGCCAGATTCATTTAACAATTGTGCTACTAACTTAACAATTGCAGTGATTCACTTAACAACTGTGACAGGAAAGGTCACAAAACGGGGCAAAAATCACTAGACAAGTGTCTTATTTTGCAGCAGAAATGTTGGGCTCAATTGTTGTCGTAAGTCATAGTTTTATTTGCTATGGACCTGCGTTAATAGTCCTCTGCAGTGTACAATAATCGGTAGCGCCAGCATACCTAAGGACAGGAAATTCATACCATCAGTTTTCAGGTGTTTCCAAATGTATCTCTAATGGAGGTTCAAATTTTAATAATGTGAGAGAAAAAGAGACTGGTTTGAGGGGAGCGGAGGAGGAAGATGCAAAACTGTCTTATATTTTCCTAAATTACTCAACTTTTCAAAACAAATCTGCACTTAGAACAGAAACTTCTTGATTGAGAAATATTTGAAAAGCCTCTA
>JANHFO010003414.1:318636-329215 GCA_032468095.1 Pareas carinatus
CGGAAAACTGCTTGGAAGCCGCGACTGAACCAGTACCTATGGCAGCAATGCAGGTGAGTGCAAAAAACAGGGAGGGCAGGGTCAGACAAGGCTTCAAAACAGCTGAGAAGCCTACTGAGCTCTCTTTGCTCTTTTTTACTATTTGAATAAAGATTCTGAAAATACTTATGTTGTCCGGCTTTTCTCCCCCTCAAAAAACCTATCACTCTCCTCCTCTGCAAAAAACGTGGGGGGGAGGGCAAACAAGGCCTTCAAAGTGTTACGGAGGCCTGTCCTTTCCGAGGTCTCTCCTCCTTCACGGGGCATGTGCAGCTAATTATACCAAACCCATAGCAGAGTATGGGTACCAATAGCTACTAACTAATATAGTTAATTTTGTTAGCTATTTAAGTTTCAGTTTTTTATTTTAAATATGGGATGAGAAAGGAGAAGTAAGGGGAAAATTTAATTGAAGGAGCAAATCTGCACAGAGCACAAAATTCTTGCTCAACTCTTCAACCCACAAACAGCTGGTTTTCATGTAGACATTCCTAGAATCTACATCAGTTCGTAGCAGAAGTTACATATACAAAAAAAAACAAGAAATGGGAACCATCTAAGATCTTTTCATGCTATTTTATAATCCCTCCTATACCAGCTCTAAAAAAGGAAATATTTTCATTGCAAATACTTTCAGGCCTCTAGAACAGAGGCCTGAAAGTATTTTTGTACTTGTTTGAGCACCACACTGTTGCCAATTACAACATTATTCATTATTTTGTAATAAAATTATAACAAAGTCGGGGATTTTATTGCAAAAAAACATTAACCATTATAACAGTGTTATAACACCTTATCTACATTATAAAGAATTTCATTGAATCGAATAAAGGACTCATCTAATCTAATGCTTTGTTGACAATGGTAATAGGAAAAAGTTTCAAGAATTTTACGGCAAATAATGGTTTGTATGTTTCATCTCCAATCAGAAAAAAGAAAGTGTGCAGGTATTTTTTTACCTGCAAAGAGTATAATTACTTATGAATCCATTTTTGCATAGTTGACTTGGCTCAGGCAGGCAACATTGCTGATTGATAGGACAAAATTAATCACATTGATCTATTGGCCAACAATTAAGAATCAGGGTTCAGCTATGACAAGAGAAAACAATTAGATAGAATTTATTGTTTTTTTAAAGCAGCAATTATTTGCAACTAGATTAGCCTCTCCTAGAAAGGCTCTACCTCTTTAAGTGAAGGCCCAGATTATATTTTTGGTTACTTGAGAGAGCCAGGGATGTCTTCAAAGCAGTCTTATTTAATCAGCGGAAAATAGTCCATTATCACAAACTGCTAGTGAGTAGTGTGCATTATTTGTAATTCAAATGTTTTTCCATTCATTCAGCCTGGTTAAAAAACACTTACCTCCAAATCTATAGTCATTCCATATAAGCAGATCTGTGTTTCAAAAGTGATTGAATGTAATTCTTCAGTTACCACTTGAGGAAGCTGAAAAGAAGAGCAATAGCTTTGAAATGGCATGAATTAGAACTGTTAAGATTGAGAATATGCCTGCCCTGTGATATTTACAAAATTATCTTTGCTAAAGCATAATGGCTGGGGACATTCACAGGCTGTGCCATTGCAAAGACCTTGTTCATATCCTCAAATCACATAAGTGGAAATGAAGTTGAGCACAACAGTACATTTAGTTATTTGTATATTTATTAAATCGATACACCATACACCTCAAACTACAAGGCAACTCTGTCATTGCATATTGTCGCATACTGATTTCAGACTCAAATTTGCGTATTATAGAAATTATTTTGTATTTTCATTTGGTACATTTCAAATGACAAAAAAAGACCAGAAGAGGGAGCCACAAAGCTATTTTTTAATTAAACTTAATTGGGAGGGAAATGAATTAAACATAAATATTTAGCAGTAACATTTTAGTATGACTGTGTTATTTAAAAACTGCTTATTCAGATTCTTAGGCTCCATTTATACAACTTTTCTCTTTAAAAAACTGTCTTGAGTTTAGGGTTCAGGGTATTCATCAGTAAGACAGATTTAGCTGTCTTTGAACAAATAATACATTATAACAAATAGCAAAACATTGCCCCATTATATGGGTCTGCGATCAATTAGCCATTTTAGGTTAGTGAAATTCTGCTACAATCAGGGGTCAGATCACTATTTCTTCCTACCTCGTTTCCTTTGTTTGTACCACTTGCTTTCATTTCTTTTGGCTGCTAAAAGAATTAAAACATAAGACCCACTTCAATATGCAAAACATTTATTCACAGAAATGTTTAATGATGAGATTCAATATTTACCAATAAATATTAAGTTAACATGATATGGGCTATTGATGGCTGTTATTTGACATTTCTGAAATGGATTTATTTCATTGTTTTCAAGTGACTTAATTCAGCTACTTCTAAAATTGAAAAGTACCTCAACAACTCCCATACCATATTTTGCTATGTCTGTTTGCTTTTATTCAACTATGTTGTAATGTTTACATACAATTTCCTCCTGTAATAGTGTTTTTTTCTTAATTCCCAGTGAAGAGCTATAATAATACAGGGGGATCTCTATGCAGGGGAAATTCTGTGCCTGTAGATAGTTCTTGACTTTCAATCACAATTGAGTCTCAAATTTCTATTACTAAGTGAGACATGTGTTAAGTGAATTTTGCCCCATTCTACAATGTTTCTTGTCACTGCAGTTAAATGAATCAATGCAGTTAAGTTAGCAACACCGTTATGAAGTGAATCGGGCTTCCTCATTGATCTTGCTTATCAGAAGGTCTCAAAGGGGGATCACATGCCCCTGGGACGCAGCAGCCCTCATAAATATGAACCAGTTGCCAAGCATCTGAATTTTGACCATGTGACCATGGGGGTGCTGCAATGGTCATAAGTGTGAAAAATGGTCGCAACTCAGTTTTTTCAGTGCCGTTGCAACTTTGAACGGTCACTAAATGAACTGTTGTAAATTGAGGACTATCTGTAATTTTATGGTTCATACGTGGGCTTTTTAAGCGCATAAAGAGTAACTCTTCATAGATATTATCTTTCACTCAATATTTGGAACAACTAAATTACAAATCCATAGCAAGAAACGTTTATGACAAGTGGTCCTTCTTTCAAAGGGAGCCTTTTCTGCATCTTCCAACTAAGCATCTGGGAGCTGCAAAGGGCTCTCAGGTCTTCCAAGCTGAAACAGAAGTTTAAAGGAACATGCCTCATACTCTGAGAGTACAGGAAATAAATGGAAAAGTGGGGAGGGCAGAGCTAGGGTCCCCCCCTTTTTTATTGTTATTATTTCTCAAAACTGGAGAAAAACAAGAGTGTCAATGGAAAGGTTGTTGGTTATTCTATAGAAAATAAGTAAAGAATTAATCAACCACTTCCTTATGAAGAAGGTAAGTAGAAAGCAAGGGAAGGGTGGGGCTGAAAAGAGGGAGAGAGCGACATAGTTGACACTTAGGCAGAGTAAAAAGAGAGAAAAGAGAAAAGAAGGAAAGAGAATACATACAGCTAAAATAAAACTGAAGAGAAAGTCTTGAAACTCCTTGTGACAAGCCAAATAGTAATTCCGTAAGTAAAGTACACAGGAGGAGTTTAGTTAACCTACTTTTCTACAAAAAAACAAACAAACCCAATTCATCATGTACTGGACTGTCTCATCATACATTACTCTTAAACAATATGTTATTTGTTCATATCAACTGATCCTCTGAGTAAAGGTGATACAGGAGTGTATATAGAGAGTAGATCTATTATATTCCAAACAAACTACATTACTTTGGAAAAATAGATGAGAGGTAAATTCATAGTTCAACATATGTGGTCTAAATAAAGCATGTTTGACTGGTGAGAACAAAACCTTTAAAAAAAAATGTACTCCGTGCCTAAATTTGAAACGAATTATAAAATTTCTGTCAAATACAGTTTTGGTTTTGTTACAGTGGTTCAGAGATATTTCTTTTTTAAACAATAAAGAAAAGTGCTTGTATATTGTTGGAAATTTCTTTTGTTCCCATAACTGTGTCTAAAAGGTATGAATTACAATTTCTATAGAAGGCTAGTTATAGTCTCAGAAGATTACAAATCCTGCACACAGAGAGGATCAGTTTTTCGTAACTCAGTACAACCCAGTGAATCTCTCTGTATTTGAGAGAATACATTTCTATCCCTCAAAGCAGGAAACGAATTGCATTTAAGGATGCATCTTTGAAGGGCAGTAACGTTTTCCCAAGGAAAAGAAAGATTTGGTCCCCTATTCATAAATTTGTTTTTCTTGTTTACTTTTAATTTAAAAGTTGGTGAATTTGCTCCTGTTCATCCTCACGTCTCTCAGCTTCCAACAGACGTAGACATTAGCAGCAACACCCATTTATGCATTTATATCTATAGAGGATATCAAAATATAAGTAAAGTATATTTTACTTATATTTCCATTTTTTCTGTTTTTTCCAAATATAAAAAATAATTGTTTTTTTTTTACTCATTCACAATTTCTAGAAAAGGTACGACATACAGTACATGCCAAAACACATTAAGACTTGACAGACTTTAAGATAAAAAGAATGCTTGTTACAGAAATGCCTTTTTAGGGAAATAGTTGTTCCTTCCTTCTTAGTAAGACCCAAAGTACACTTGACAATTAAATTCATATTTATATTTAATATACTTTACTAATAATATTAATAAGACTATGTGAATGGCAGGACATGAAAATTAAAGGAATCTATGCTGCCGTTTTTCTCTTCCTAAAGAGAGATTTTCTTTTGAGGGAATTCCTCCAATTGTTTTGATACTGAGAAAAGAATGTAGGTTCATTGTCGCATCTGCTCTGATCTTAACCACACCCATCTCCCAGTTAATGCTAGAGACCTATAAAAGTGAGATGCAAACATGCATTTGGTTGGCAGGTATAGCTTGCACCTAACTGGCAGTGGCAGGGATTTGGTCACTATACAGCTTCTAATTAAGTTATGCCAAGTTCAAAGAAAACGCTCAGTACACAATTAACAGGATGCTGAGAAGGAAGTAAGGATATCCAACTCCTGTGCCAAAAGAAAAAATAATATTGATTTACCAAATGTCGAAATTCCACTGAAAGGTTCCCGTTTGCAGACTCATCCATGTTCATTGCTTTTATATGAGTCCCACACAGAACAAATCTGCGGCTGCTAGAAAACATATCCTGGTAAGGTTCAGAACCCAGGTAAAATAATACGAAGCAAAGTATGTTTATACTTAAAACTCCATTTATATTTTCTTACCTTACAGTAGAGGCATTCCTGGGTTTTAAAGAAACAAACAAAGCAGATTAATTTTGTGCAAGTCTTCAAACATACAAAACGTCTTTCCTTAATCACATGAATGTTTTCCTAAACTTGCTATATGCCAGTTACTTAAATCTCTTGGTGGCTTATAATAAAAACATAGAATGCAAGTTAAAACAAATAGATTAAAAAAAATCTTCACCAATTGAAAAATTATGTGTTAAATCCTTTTAAAATAAAATAAAATCCCGTTACAGGAGCTATGCTTCTGAAGCTTCTTAAAAAGCCAACAGAGATGTCAGTCGGGGTGTATGTTTGGGATGGCTTCAGAATAGACCTGGATTACTAAGAGATGAGCCTGTGGCAAGGATTAAGACATGCCTTTTCAAGAGATCATTGGAGATGGGGGCAGATTCAGATAGAAAAAGACATTCTCTCGAGTACTTAGGGTTTAAAAGATAATATCAGAACTCTCTATTTCTAGGAGGGAAAGTACTGGGACATGAACTGACACTGGGATAAAAGATACTCTGGGTGAATGCCTCAGTGTAGGGAACCAGAGAGAGAAATCTCAGTCTAGAAGCCTTTCCCAGTTCCTTCTGGGAGAATGTAACTCTATCTCAGGGGGCATCCAATCCTGGAGACTTTAAGACTTGTGGTCTTTAACTCATGCTGGTTGGGGAAGTCTGGGAATTGCAGTCCACAAGTCTTAAAAGTTGCCAATGTTGGACACCTGCTCTACACAGAGTAGAGTCTTGGAACTGTGCCCGCTCATAAAGAGCATCTACTGTCCAAGTTCAAGATGTTTGTGAGTCATCAGAACTCTGACAGCACCCAGCTCTAAGTCATATAATGACCTTTTCAATTTCTCAGAATGATTTTACCAGTTCAAATACTGAAAAACACTGAAGGCAGAATCAATCTGAAAAGCCATGTTTACAATAGAATTCTAAGGAGTTTGCCTAGCAGTTCCCAGGCCATTACCACTGTTTAACTCTAAGATAATTGACTGAAATCCAATATCAAACATAGGCTGTGGAAGTTTGTTCATACATTACATCTTTTAAGTCTTCTCAAACCACCATCATCGCAGCATAGTATAGTTATTGCAGTAATCATAAGTTTGACTAAAATCTGTTGTCAGTTTCTTGTACGAAATCTAAGAACTTATTGGGGTGAACTTAAAGGACATTTTTTGGCTTTTCAACTTGATGCTTTAGAATGCTGATATATCTGAGTTTCAGATTCATACCGTAAACAACATAAAGAAAACTGTTTAGTTTTGTTGTGGAGCAACAACACTGGTTCAAAGCAATGGAAAGACTTTCATGAGTAATCCTGATGATTCATTTGCCAACACACTTATGTGTTGACTTGTTCTTTTATTAATCATGTTCTTTATCATGTTCTGATTTTATGCTGATTTTATTCCTACCACGAATGTTTTAAACTTCTTTTTCTATATTGTGTTAACCCCTGAGAAATGTTGGATTGTGATGATAAACAAATGAATAAAGAATGCCATCGTATTACATTTCTATCACTCCCTGGACTTATTTTCTTAAGTTTCTACAAATCCATTTTTGTTCTTACACAGAAAGTGTCCAAATATTTGTAGACGCACGATACAGAGAAAGATGGGTGGTTTCTGAATTTGAATAAATAAGTCACGTTGGCAATTCATCTTTTATTTTGACCAAAAAAAACTACAATGGGCTCTGAATAAAATATTTCAGAGACAAAGCAATATTAGAAGCCTGAACAATATTTAGAAGAGGGATATAACCTAAAACATTTTTTAAAAACATGATTTGCAAAATGTAAATTCAAATAAGCAAAATGTGTTATTCTGATCATTTAAAAATCTGAAGGAAATTTAGTTGGATTGTTTAGTGTCAAACATCTTCAAAATATCTTGGGAATTTGTACTAATTATTATAATGATCTTTTTTTAAAAGTTACGTACTTGTCAATAGTAGCTTTGACTTTAATCTGGTAGTTCAGTTCGGGTAATTTAATAAGCAGCCTAGAAAGTTAAAAGAGTGGAATTTAATATAATAAAATACTGTTCCCCACAAACAATGTCTCAGTTCTTGCTCAGACAACATGGCAATCTTCTAACACTGGAAGCAAATTAGGGAGTCTGTGTATATAATGCCAACCAGATTCACAATGTTACTTGTGGATTTGCCATCAAGTATATGCAACCTAGTTGGTTGCAGTAGAGTTGAGGAATAAGGAAAGAAGTTAATGTTGGTATTAATCTTAATGTTGAGGTTGTCAAGAAAATAAGGAAATGCATTTAGATGCTAGGATTCTAGTTGTATAGATCTGCAAGTGAAAGATATCAAAGCAGAGGAAACAGAATCCTCAGAGGGACTAAGAGAAACAGGTAGAGATAAAGAGAAATAACTGGTGGCTGCTGATTGACAATGTGAAATCAGTATGGAAATAATTTTTCAGGATCTATAGATGGGAAGGGAGTCTCTCTCAGGGAGCAGAGGGGAAAGAAATAAGCCTTTGAATTAATAGGCTTGATTAAAGTAAACTGTATAGAATCTAGAAGGGATCCTGCCAGCTCACCTAAATCCAGAATGGTTGCTGAATTAAAATAGGACTTATCCATGGAGGCACTGTTAAAATAACTAATTATTTTAGCCAAAGATGCCACCTGAATAATTTTCTCCCCTCACGCCTATTTCACTCTTGTTTTAAACAGAAATCACATAATTATTACCAATCTTAACAATTGGTGCAATTGGGTAGATGCTGATGAAAATGCAAACACATGCCAACAAGTAGAAAAGTACAGAAATGGAATATAATAGGGATAATGATATTAGTTAAAGCAAGAGGGGAAATGGTTTGGCTTGCTTGAAAAACTCAGGTTGTAACTTTAACTTCCTGAGTCTTTGCACAGAAGAACTCATTTGGATGCTTAGGAGTTACCTAAAAACATTTTCATCATGACATCAAATTGTTGCACAAAAGCCAATGGAAGTGGCTCGTGCACCTGTTTAAGAATTTGGTCTAGGGCACATTACAGATTTTAAGAAATATGACAAGACATTAAATCAAATAAATGGCAAGTAACAATCTTTACTCACCGAAGTTTAACAGTAAACTGTATCATCGTTTTAAGAACCAAAGGTCTCTGTGGATGAGTTGGCATGGAAGGTTGTCTCTCCACTATAAATGAACTAATGAGAAAGGGAGTAAACGTCTGCAGTCCACAAACAATCCTGGTGAAATATTGCAAGACTAGAAGCTTCATTTCTTCAAGATAGCATGAAATAATTATTTACTTTCTCCAACCCAGTTTTCAGAAGTATTTTTGCACAATTAAATATCTCCATGGCTGAGATGAAAGAGTGTTAAATGATAGTTTTCAGTAGAGCTACAGATGAAAATGAAAACTAACATGTACCTTTGGAAAAGACTGTAAAGTAAAGCATTTATTCTTTCCAACAAATGAGGTCTTTGCAATGGAATGGGGTCTCCTTCGTAGGTGAGTTTTGTCAAAAGTTCATTCAGCTTCTCCAACTGCCTTCTTATTTGAAAAAGACTCTCAGCCAACAGCGTGAAACTAAATAAACACAAAAAAGTTAGTCTTTTTTGACTGGGGCTAATAAAGAACATTCTTTACTTTAATGGCACCCCTTCCCCTAATGAAAAGCTACATGATGTTCAAGGTCAACAGTGTTATTTTGACACCTGCCACAGAGTAAACCACAAGTAACATTTTCTTTCCGGGTATGAAGGGAAAATAGCTTTTTAGCAAATAATTTTCTGCTCTTTCCTGACATAGAAAATCAGCTACTGAATCAGAATTCTTCTTATGGCTAATGATAAAACTAGACTTGCTCTCTCATATATGCTTAGAAAAATATTCATGGCAACTTAGGTCCAGTAATTCTCTGCTTCAGATGAAAACAGCCTTAATTCTGTTTTATCGCAGGCACAATTCTGAAAGAAAGTCAGATTTGCTTAAAAAGAAGAACTCAAGTTCTTCTACAGCAGTCTTTCCCTAATAGACCCTTCAAGAAGAGACCCGCTTTTATTCTGAACACCTAATGAAATTATAAATGTCAACTACAGAATTATAGGAAGCTATTAATTTATATGTGCATATGTGCTTTAATTGTGTTGGTAATATTTTGAAACACTTAATGTTTAAGTTGGTAAATGAAAATGTAAAAACAGAGGCATTCTTGCCTAAGCGCATTGTTAAAAATCCAGAAATGTCTATGTCTGAGTCAGATGTATTTCTCAAGGCGATGCCAATACTGTAAAATCTAGTCAAAAGAGCCTATCACAGAGATGTTGCCTATCTAGCTTGCATTGAAACTGCAATGGTGGAACTACAAACAACAACTACTCTTCTATCGGAACTACAAATGTGCCCTAAAAATAGAAAACTAAATTGCAATTGGTCTGCAATCCAGTTCCGGAGAGAACAAGTGACAAAGAGCATGCTTGTTCCTTAAAACAGCACTCTCTGGACCCATGGTTAAAACATGTCATATGATGTGACCCGGGAAACATGCTTTCTTTATTGCCGCCAATGCACTCTGGAGCAGTGGTCGCCAACCTTCTAGACCTCAGGGATCATTAAATTCATAATTTTAATTCCGCGGACCACTAATATGAATTTTAAATAGATAAATACATTTTGTAAAATAAAGATCAGAGAACTTCCATTTTATTAATATAAAAGGCACCTATTTAATATAATTTAATTTAATTTTAATTTAATTTTCGAATTTATATACCGCCCTACTCCCGAAGGACTCAGGACGGTGTACAGCCATTAAAACATACAAAATAGACAGACCAATATTAAAATCTATTTAAAACACTTAAATGAGGCTGAAAATTAAAAATATACTAAGACTCGATAAAAATCCCAATTAAAAGTTTACAAACCCACCCCAAGGGGACACATGGGAAATCAAGATAGCTGAAGGAGCGAATGGTCTGACCATGAAAACGTTTCTATAATCACACCCCCTAATACCAAGCCATCCAAACACTGGTCAGAGGTGAAAATGAAGTCAAGCGTGTGTCCCCCTGTATGAGTGGGGCCATGAATTACCTGGGTCAGGTCCATTTGCCGTCATGGAAGCCATGAACTCCCGGGCCAGTTCCGATGTCTCGCCCGCAGATGGCAGGTTGAAATCTCCCATGACTATCAATCTGGGAGCCTCAACCGCCACCTCAGCGATGACATTGAGCAGCTCGGGCAGGGCTGCTGTCACGTGGCAGGGAGCCAGGTACACGATCAGCAAGCCCATCT
>JANHFO010003414.1:341399-353565 GCA_032468095.1 Pareas carinatus
TCCCGCCGTTGAGGGGTGGGGTGGAGTCAGCTGGGGCTGATCAGAGTGGAAACTTCCACTCTGACTCCACAACAAAAACTACCTTTACTAAAACTGAGTACAATAACAGAATCTTGCAAGTCTAATTGTCAATGTCTCCTCCCCTTCTTATATCCATTAAATTAGGGTGATGTCTGTTCGAACCTCTTATGTAACTCTTCTTGTTTTAGACTCAGGCTATGTTTTCTCCTTGTTGCCTTGGTAAAAGGTAGACAGCTTATTCACTTTACATATCCAGTGGGAAAGGATGATGGAGAGCTATTTGACAGCTGCAGACAAGACTACCATACATGTATAACAGGAGGCATTAGAATATTCATTAGTTTACCAGCATTTTTTTTTATAAAAGAAAGACTGGATAAGATAATCTAACAACAGGAGAAGCAGATTCCCTTTCATGTACATGGACTAAAAAGTAACCCTGTTAACTGCATTCAGTCATGAAAAAACTGCTGTCTCCATTCCAACAATTCCTAAATATTCTAGTAACAGAATTAGTATTAATGCTCTTCTATTCAGTGGTTCCAAGTTGACACCATTTACCTAGATCCTCTACTCCCCTTAATAATATTGTTTCAAATATTTAGTTCATTGTTATTGAAGATATTAATATGACGGAGGATGTGAACTCAGATTTGTGATACATTTTAATAAATGGGACCACCCTAGAGTAAGCTGAAAATAGAGGTAGTCCTTCAACTTACAGCAGTTCATTTAGTGACTGTTCAAAGTTACAACAGCACAGAAAAAAGTGACATATAACTATTTTTCATACTTATGATCATCGCAGCATCCCCATGGTCACATGATCAAAATTCAGGAGCTTGGCAACTGACTCATATTTATGACGGTTGCAATGTCCCAGGGTCATGTGATCCCCTTTTGCAACCTTCTGACAAGCAAAGTCGTCCAGTTAAGCAAAGTCAGATCGGCTTAACTGTGTCACTAATTTAAGAACTGCGGTGATTCACTTAACAAGTGTGGCAAGAAAGGTCATAAAATGGGGCAAAATTCACTTAATTCTCTCACTTAGCAACAAAGTTTGGGCTCAGTTGTAGTCATCAAGGACCACCTGTACCTTACGGGATAATAAAATACTAATTACGCAAAATACATAAGGGGAAGTCTGGTAGCATGTTTTCTGGCTAACAGAATTTATTTAAAAAAAGATGTTTTTATGAGCTGCAACTCACTTCATCAGATGCATAGCATGGCTGGACTAATGTAAGATTTAAATTAGGTTAGGAGAGGGAAAGGGAGGGAAACATATCTAGATTACACAGATACAGATCACATATGAAACAGCAGATATAGATTACATATGAAGCTTCCCCATTGACTTTGCTTGTGGAAAGCTGGCAGGTAATGGCCAAGATATGACAATGGGACACTGCAATTATCATAAATGGGAGCTGATTTCCAAGCACCTGAATCGCAATTACAGTATGCGACCAGGTTGTTGGGATGACTAGAGCACTAGACCACTAGTTCAGTGTTGCTGCAATTTTGAGCAGCTACTGCAACTTTAAACAATCACTGAATGAGCAGTCAGTAAGCGACTACCTGTACTTAGATTTACTTTGTAGGTTTTAGATTATTAATTTCTGGCCTTATGGATGGAGTAAATGGTTTAATCTGTGTACTTGTTGCGTGTCTGTTAACTAATTTACACAACACTGTTAATGAGGAAGTTGTTTTGTGTTTTGTGACATGATGATTATACTTATCCTTATGATTGTGATTATATTCATGATTAAGATCCTGATTTGTCAATTGCAGCTTATATGTACATGACACGATGAATGTACTTTATGATTATGAATGTATCTTATTCTTACATATGTTCACAAGATGAATATACTTTATGATTATGAATGTATTATGCTTATATGTACATGACAAGATGAATGTACTTTATGATTATGAATGTATCTTATGCTTATATGTACGTAACAAGGTGAATGTACTTTATGATTATGATTATGAATGTATCTTATTCTTACATATGTACACAAGATGAATGTATTTTATGATTATGAATGTCTTATGCTTATATGTGCATGACAAGATGAATGTACTTTATGATTATGAATATATCTTTGATTGTAATCACAATTTGTTTATTGTATGTATGTAGGTATAGAGCATATACACCAGAGACAAATTCCTTGTGTGTCCACACACACTTGGCAAAATAAATTCTACTTCTGCTTCAATAAAGTAGTTGGCAGGTACCAGGATGATCTGACTTCTAAGGGATCAAGAGACTGTGGTACAGACTGGAGGATCAGTGAAGTATATTAGATTTCAAGTTCAGGAAAACTGCCATGACTTGTTCCCTGTTTCAAGTTAAAGCATCACATTAACACTGGAATATCTGGACAGATCATAAACCTCAAACCCATCAGCACCCAGATCACTGAGGAGGTCGGTCAGAGTATTTCCATGGTCAAAACTGTGCTGGGAAAAGAGAGCTAATGGAACTTTAAAACTAGAACAGTTAAGGATAACTTTAAGCTTCCTCTGGTATTAGCCAGGGGGAACACGAAGGCAATATCATGGGGAAATGACATAAAAAAGAGATTGTTGGGGCATGTTTGTGCTGCAATTAGATTCAGCAAATAACAGCTGTTGAAATGTCCTGAGTCTAAAACCTAAGGCAACCACCAACAGTTTGATTTTTTTCTGTTAACAAATTGGATGCCAATACAGCTTTTGAAACAGAAGACTGATATGCTCCCTGTGCACTGGATTTGGGATCAACCAAATTTTCAAATATTCTTCAAAGTCAGCTGTGTGTGCAGAGCATTGAAGTAACCCAGGTGTGCTGTAATTAGAATGTAATTTAAACTGGGAAGCCATGAAGTATGCAAGAACTGTATATATGTGAAATATTCGAGAGTGAATGGAATACTTCAATAAAGGATTTGTTCAAACAACAATTTTATTCTACCATTCAGGAATCATATCTTCCTGCAATGAGATTCCACTTGGTTTGTCCACTATTATTAGCTGCTCCCATTAGATTGCATGAGCAAGAGTCAAATGCACATGTAGCTGTCATCGCCAAGCTGCATAAGCTAAAATTCATCCAATTAAACTGGACAAGCAGGAGCTAAAAGTATACTTCCTAATATTGTTCTAATACTAGCATCCAAGTCAAAATGGAAATGAAGATTTTAGAAACTGGTCATAGCAAGATGTTAAGCATAGTAAAGCTAGCTTGCATGGAATAATTTCTGGGGTAATAGAGAAATAAACCTTTTTACCACTATCATTGAATAGGCTCTAATATGTAATTGATTATATTCATTACATCTTTTTCAGTTCTATCACTCTAGCCACCTTCCTTTCTAACTCCAAACTTTGACTAAGATTTTAATAGACCAAATGCACAGAAGACACAAACATTTCCAAAAGTCATTAGAAAGTGATTTTGGATGAATTAGCCTCCCAGAGTTGACCATCCTGCCTCAGAAAATGCCACAAAGCCTAAACCTTACTAGGATAATTTCCAATGAAAAACATGTCTCAATGAGTAACATAGAGTTATTCCTAATTTTATTTCTTAAAAGATTTTTGTCTGGAGGAAGAAATGATGGACTGAAGATAGCTGTGTGAAAAGTGGAATCACTGGTTGCAGCGAAGATAGGATATGGAAAGAAGATACAATTTGTTGTATTCTAAAAGGAAATGATAAGTTACTAAAATTGTTTATACTTGTTGCGATGAAGGATGGAAGTCACTTCTTTATATATTTCTTTTCTGTTCCTTTACTATATTTTTACTTTCTTTTCTCTTTTTTGTTGTGTTTAATGGGAATTTTGTGAAAGTTTCCTATTCCTTTCAGCTATATGCTCTTCCCCAGAATCTATAAGTTTTGGGACAATTCTCCAATCATCTCAGTAAGATTTTGGGAAAGAGCACACAGCTGCAAGGGATAGGAAACTTTCATAAAATTCCTATTGAACGTATGTTTACATTTGACGCCCACATTCTGCAGTTTATTTTAGGTCTGTTAACTTAGGTAACTTGGTTCTTATTAATACAATATTGGACAGGGCAACATAATTCACTGCAGCATTTGATGGACTCTCGGTTTGCTGTTTTGGCTGACTGAATTGTGAAAATTATATGGATTAACATAGTAGGGCTTTAGTAATTCATTGTGATTACAAGTTCATTGTGATTACAAGTTCATTGTGATTACAAGTTCATTGTCATTACAAATCTTATGGCCCAGTAAGGAGTTTAAAACCTAAAATGAAAAAGTTGCTTTATTCTTAATATTTTAATAAGAATACGTATAGAAACTCTAGATGAGTTTGTATCATCTCTAACTGATACACACACACAGACACATAAACACAAACACACACACAAATAACCTACAAAGAATAATATTGAACTCGGAAAAGAACTATAGTATTAATTTAACTGTAAGAAAATATATGCAAAATACCAGCTAACCGACAAAAATGCAATTATGAACACATTTACTGAGTTTGACCCATCAAAAACTGCATATATTAGTTTAGAGCAAAGCATGCATAAAATTAAAAAAAAATTGATATGCTCTGTGCAAAACTAAATCATACTATAAAATAAACTCTACAAAAGTCAGGAGGATTTAATCCCAGAGGAGTATACAGAGAATCAGTCTTATTTTTTTAATTATATAGTTAATACTTTTGTTTGTTTTACACTATTTTGCACAATGCAATTGTATTGCAAGAAGCTTGATGTTTTTCTAAATGAATCATTTTGATTATAACATATTCTATAGTGAACCAACCTATCCACAAAAACATCTGTCATTATAACTCTGTGAGGATGCGCAACTCTATTAAATTATGCATTCAAGTGGTTTTGGCCTACCATCAGACAAAACATGACATCTCATGAAAGAGATTAGCACAATTCATCAAACAGGACAAAGCAATCTTTGACCTCATTAACAAAAGCACAGCATTAAAATCAGTGCGTGTATGTGTGTGTCTATATGTCTATGTATGTGTGCCTTCTAGTCATTTTTTCTGTTTCCATGTTATATTTTGATTCCTGGTGACTGCCTGGACTAGTCCCTACAGTTTATTGGCAAGATTTGCAGAAGAGGCTTGTCATAATCTCCTTCTATGGCTGAGAGAGGAACTGGAGCAACCTCACAGAGTTGGCTTTGTGCTGAAGACAGGACTAGAACTCACCGTCTCCTAGTTTCTACAGGACTAGAACTCACTGTCTCCTGGTTTCTACCCTGATTCATTAACTACTACACCAACTGAATTCTCACTACATCGAAATCATTCGAATATGTAGTAATTTCGTGTACTCTGCACTAGTTAACCTTAAAATACTGCTTCCAATACTGAGCTCAACAGGGTAAAAGGGACTTGAAGAAATGGGAATGTATTCAAATGAGACATACCAAGAAGTAAGAGGTTTGAAAACAAAATTCTATGACGCACAGTTAAGAGAGCTACAGGTTTAACTTGAAAAAGGGAACAAAAATATCAGAGGAGATATGATAGGCGTCTGTAACTATTTAAAGGGTTGTTGCTCCTGTGCAAAGCAGAGTGGACCTGTTCTCTTTTGTAACCAGGACAGAGTCCATTGAGTTGAAACTAAATGAAATAATTATTTCATTTATAATTCAACATTAAATAAATTATATATTAATTAAATGAAATAAGTAAAAAGAAGGCTGAAGATTAGAAATTTCTTGACAGGAAGAGCTGTTCAGCAATGGATCAGTCTGTCAAGAATATCGGTGCTACTCTTTTACTGAAGGTTTAAGAAAATGGATTACAGTAGAGAGGCACCTCTGGGGGGGGTGATTTAATGGATTCCCGCACTTGGCTGAAGTTGGACCAGATAACCCCATAAGAATCCTTTCAATTCAGGTCCTTTGCCATTCTAACCTCTAATTGTATCACATTAGATCTGGCATCTCTTACCCTTAAGCGAATCCTAAGATGACGGAGATCTAAAATCGCCAGTAGTCCCACCAACTATTCTTACCGAGTTTATTCCCAAGCTCAAGTAAAAATTAAATGCGGTATAATTATTCTGAATAATGCTGCCTAGGGTTGCACAACACACTGCCTGCTGCTGGTTGGCAGATCAAATTATCTTGAGCAATATTAAACCCCGGCCTTGGCAGAAGACTGGATTACTGCACGAGTTTTGCCGTGCTCGGACCACGGATAAAGTGAACCAAGGCGCGTGCCGATTTCTTCTAGCCGTGCGCTTGGTTCGCGTCCATCCCGAGATGCCAGATTCCTCCCTCACCCCAACCTACGCAGCCGCTTCCCCTGCTTTACCTGGGAATTAACTCGGGTGCACCGACTGCGCCAGCTTGCGCGGTCCCAAAGGGACGGTAAAAGCCTCGGATCCTCGCTCCTCCCGGCCCCGCTTGGCTCCCCTGCGGCTTCAGGTGTGAAGCGACGCCGCCCGCCGACACCCCAGCGCTTCTCGAAGGTGGGCGCGCGCGCGCCCTCGATTCGGGGAACTTTTCTGCGGGCGACGTCACCCGGGGAGGAAGCGAGAGGGGGAGGGGGCGAGGCGGGAGAAACGAGGGGAGTTTCCCCCCCCCCTCCCGGGACCTTTGCCGGAGTCTCTTCGGGCGGCCTCGAAGCGCAACTTCCTCTGGAGTTTTTGAGGCTCCTTTTCGCCTCGCCCTCGGTTTCAGGGCGCGCAGGCACGCTGGGTGCCCGGGTTGCTTGGAGGCAGCAGATTGCTGGCAGATTTGACCCACGGCGACCTAGGAGAAATCCCCGCTGCAGCCCCATGCTTGCCCCTCCCGTCGCCAAGTTACATCCTCACCACATTGGTGAAAGGGGTGCGAAGGGCTTGCTTTGGGCTGCCGTCTCCTCCGAAAATTGTAACTTTTCTCCCCCGGGGTGGCTAGAGGCCTGTCGGGGCTACTGGGTGACTGAAAACTATTCGTCTGATAACCCGAAGGACCTTCCCTCCAAGGCGGAGGTTTTCAGACCCCATTCCCACAAGTTCAACTAATTACTAATCGACAATTCGTGTATAATTCTTTTTCAATTTTTTCCTTGACCTGTCTGCAGACCCCCTGGCAACTTGCCACGGACCCCAAGGGGTCCAAGACCCCAGTTTGAAAACTTCTGCTCCAAGGTTCTTTTTGGAAACAGCCCAAACAAGCAGGAAACCAAATGATACCCCTTTCTCTGTCCAGCCATACCATAGTAGCTGATAGTGGACTGTCAGCCGAACTTTCTGGACAAGATGTCTATTTATTTTATTCATTTATTTAATTGGATTTTTATACCGCCCTTCTCCTCACGGACTCAGGGCGGTGTACAGCAAATTAAAATACACACTAACAAACATTAAAACATATGAAAACAAAACATTAGAGGGCTGTATTGAGTAAAAACCGAATATAATACCAATTTAAAACCAAATTAAGATCAATTTAAAATTACAAAACAGTAACTAAAAAGCAGGAAGAGATAGGGGCCGGACTAGACCAGTCCAGCTTGGGTGTATAGATGTGTCTTCAGGGCGCTGCGGAAAGCACGGAGGTCAGGTATAGTGCATATTTCTGGGGGGAGGTCATTCCAGAAGGTGGGTGCTGCCACAGAGAAGGCTCTCCCCCTGGGGATTGCCAGTCGACATTGTCTGGCCAACAGCACCCTGAGGAGGCCCTCTCTGTGGGAGCGAATCGGTCGGTGGGAGATATTTGCTGGTTGAATGCAGTCCTGTAGATACCTAGGTCCTAAGCCATGAAGCACTATAAAGGTGGTAACCAATCCCTTGAAATGCACCGGGAAGGCCACAGGCAGCCAGTGCAGCTCATGCAGGAGGGGGGTCACGTGGGCACGACCACTAGCTCCCATAATCCCCCGCGCGGCTGCATTCTGCACCACCTGCAGTCTCCAGATGCATCCCAAAGGGACCCCCATGTAGAGAGAATTGGAGTAGTCCAGGTGGGAAGTGACAAGCACTTGAGTGACCATTCGTAGGGAGTCCCGATCCAGAAAGGGCCGCAACTGGCGTATCAGGCGTACCTGATAAAAGACCCCCCCCCCGGCGACGGCTGCCAGGTGGTCATTTAGGGACAGCCGTGCATCCAGGAGGATCCCCAGATTGCAAACCCTCTCTGTGGGGGCCAAAATTTCACCCCCAATAGCCAGCGATGGAGTCAGCTGGCTATATTGGGACACTGGAAACCATAGCCACTCAGTCTTGGAGGGATTGAGCTTGAGTCTGTTTCTCCTCATCCAGACCTGCACGGCTTCAAGGCACCAGGCCATCACTTCCACAGCATCATTGGGGTGGCCTGGGGTGGAGATGTACAGCTGCGTATCATCAGCGTATTGATGGAACTCCACCTCAAAGCCAGTGCCTTTGTCACTTCCCCTGCTGACTTATGCCAATATCAATTAAAGCCACATCAGGATAATTCTCTGTAGCCTAGAGTATACAGGTTGTCCTCGACTTATGACCACAATTGATCCCAAAATTTCTGTTGCTAAGGGAGACATGTAAGCAAATTTTGCCCCATTTTACGATCTTTCTTGCCTCAGTTGTTAAGTGAATCACTGCAGTTGGTAACAATAGCACTTAGACTTATATATCACTTCACAATGCTTCACAACCATCTCTAAGCAGTTTACAGAGTCTGCCTATGTCCCCCAACAATCTGGGTCCTCATTTTACTGACCCTGGAAGGATAGAAAGTGAAGTCAACCTTGAACTGATCAGAATCAAACTGTGGAACTGCTGTTAGTCTGAACCCAGCAGAATTAATTGCAGTGTTGCATTCTTATCACTCTGCCCCCAAAACTCTGAGCTGGTAAAGCCAGTTTTGGCTGGCTTTCCCATTGACTTTGCTTGTGAAAATCTGGCTTCCCCATTGACTTTGCTTGTGAGAATCTGGCTTCCCCATTGGCTTTGCTATGAGAAGGCTGCAAGAGGCTGATCACATGACCCCAGGACACTGCAACCATCATAAATATGAGTCAATTGTCAAGTGTCTGAATTGATCGCAAGATCACTGAGATGCTGGAAAGGTTGGAACTGTGAAAAAATAGTCATAGCTCCTTGTTTCAGTGCCATTGTAACTTTGAATGGTCACTAAGCACACCATTGTAGGTCAAGGATTACCTGTAATTGACTTCACTTTGGAGTTCCTCTTTGTTCACTTTCACTTGTGGCATAAATGAACTGCAGAAACTTCATATTCACTTTGTCACATGCTCACAAGAAATGAGAAAGCATTTAAGCTTTTGTTTCCATAGAACTGGAAGTTTGAACTTCTTTGTCAGGGGACAGGGACACGGGAGATAAATGAAGCATGAATTAAAGTAACTTGTATCAGAAATTTGAATTAAATGCCTTGAATTAAAGTAACTTGTGTCAGAAATTTGAACATAAGTAACTAATGACAAGTATTTGTGATTGCATCTTTCAATTATTTGGCAGCAATTAAGAATCATAAGAAACTAAATTAGATGCCCTTTCAAATGATCCATCATATTTCGTTGGGACTTTGCATGCACTAATGCTAAATACTGGCTGAATTTAAAATTTTGTACACAATATCTGTATTGTGTCGAGTTCATGCTAAAGTGAGACACATAGCTGTTTCAGCATACATTTCTAGCCAAATCAGGACAGAATTAGGAAACAGGGCAAGACATTAATTATAGGTGTAAATTGTGTTGCCGTTTAACCCACAATTTTCACTGAAGGTATCCACAGCAAACCACTGTGATGAGACATTTCCCTACCTTAGTAAGACGACAGTCCAAAAAATCAAATGAAAGTAGACAAGCAAACATGCTGATCATGTTTATTATTGAGCAACCACAGCTGGTTCTTAATATTTTCAAAAGCATATCTGGGGTTCTTTGAATAGTTGTAAATTTTTCTTGTTGTTTCTTTTGTATTGTGTCATTTAAAATTCATCAAGAGAATAAGCATGTTTCTATTTTGAACCGTGATGAATGAAACACTTGTCCTGTTTGTAGATATTGAGAACTGAGATAAATTATGAAGACCCTTGTGATTTGCTTCTGAAGTCTTTATTTTGGAATTGCTAATTTGTATTTTGCTTTTTTTCTGGTGCTGTTTTAATTGTTGTGAGCTGCCTCTCCACCCCAGATACACCAACAATAGTCAAGCCTCCCACAACCGACCCCATCCCTATGGGTGGCCCTCCTCTGGTGATGACAGAAAGTGCTGTGCATGATCTATTTCATGGACAAAAGCCTGACAAGGTAATTCCTTTCTGCCTGAAAGTTTGTGCTGACCAACTGACCTCAATCTTCACCCACATCTTTAATAAATTACTATGTTCCTTCTTGCTTCAAACCCAGTGCCGAAGAAATCCACCATCAAAGAGCTGAATGACTACAGACCAGTTGCTCTGACATCTGTAGTTATGAAAACTTTTCAGAAGTTGGTGATGGTCAACCTGAAATCCATTGCAGATCAACTGCTAGACTTCTTACTATTTGCCTACCGAGCAAATAGATCTGCAGATGATGCTGTTAATATGACTCTGCACTACATACTTCAACATCATGAATCTCCAAGGACCTATGCAAGAGTCCTTTTGTAGACTTCAGCTTGGTATTCAATGCCATCATTCCAGATATTCTTCTAACCAAACTAATACAGCTAGCCTTGCCTGTCCACACCTGTAAATGGATTATAAGCCTTCTAACAGACAGGAAGCAGCAGATGAAGCTAGGCAAAATAACATCAGATGCCTGTACAATCAGCACAGGAGCCGCCCAGGGCTGTGTGCTCTCTCTACTTCTCTTCTCTCTATATATCAACGACTGCATCTCAAAGGATCCCTCTGTTAAAGCACTGGAGTTTGCAGATGATACGACAATGATTGGCCTCATTTAAGACAATGACAAATCTGCCTACAGACAGGAAACTGAACAACTAGCCTTGTGGTGCAGTTGGAACAACTTTGAACAGAACACACTCAAAATTGTAGAAATGATAGTTGATTTTAGGAGAAGTCTTTCTATTCTAACACCTCTTACAATACTTGACAGCACGGTATCAGTAGTAGAGATCTTCAAGTTTCTAGGTTCTATAATATTTCAAGATTTAAAATGTTCACCTAACTTCAAAAATATCATCAAAAAAGCACAACAAAGAATGTTCTTCCTGCACTAAGTCAGAAAGCTCAGACTGCCCAAGGAGTTGTTGATACAAAGGAATCGTTGAGTCCATAATCTGCACCTCTATAACTGTCTGGTTTGGCACTGCAATCAAATAATACAGACACAGACTTCAACAGTTAAAGACTGCAGAAAAAATAATTGCTGCAACCTCCCCTCCATTGAAGACCAGGACACTGCACGAGCCAGAAAGAGGGCTGAGAAAATAACTACAGATCTCTGGACATAAATTGTTTCAATGTCTTCTCTCCAGACGTCACAAATCAAAACAACTACACACAAGGGCAGTTTCCTCCCTCCATGCCATCAATCTGCTAAACAACTAACTTTCACAACACTGTTGAACTACCTAGTGGGACTGTATCACTATTATCTTTCTCATCCTTCTTATTACCTATCTTCTTATTTGTATGACAATTAACTTTGTTGCTTGCATCCTACAATCTATAGCAGTTGTTTTATTTAGTATCCTAGTATGACTTGCAGATTGCTTGTTTAGAATTCTATGACTGTTATGACTATCACAGCAATATATCTTATGACATGATGAATGTATTTTATGACACGATGAATGTATTTTATGATTATGATTATAATTTATCACTTGGAGCTTATATGTATATTGAGAGCCTATGCACCAGAGACAAATTCCTTGTGTGTGTCCAATCACACTTGGCCAATAAAGAATTCTATTCTATTCTATTCTATCTTTCAGTTTACTAGCACTAGTACAACACTATATCACTATGCCAAATATATAAATGTTGGCAATTATTATGAGAATTATTCCTTATTTATCTAGCTCTGACTTCTAATCAATTAAAATTCATTCCATTTAGTCATTAATAATGAAATAATTACTGGCCTGTTAACTCAAATGTTTTCTTTCTTTCTTTCTTTCTTTCTTTCTTTCTTTCTTTCTTTCTTTCTTTCTTTCTTTCTTTCTTTCTTTC
>JANHFO010003414.1:370424-385665 GCA_032468095.1 Pareas carinatus
GAGGGATGCAGGGGGGCTTTGGGGTGGCAACTGGGGGATTTCAGGAAACCAGTGGCCACAGAACGAAGATTCGGCGCCGGGGGGGGGAGGAGGAGCAGGAGCAGAGACGATGTCTCGGAGCCTTCTAGGTTAAAGGTCTTGCTAAGAGGCAGCGCTAGCAAAGGAGGCAGAAAGCTGCAGTGATTTAGGCAGGGTTTTTTGGGATAACGAGAGGGTCGGCTTCGCGGAAGGCGGGAAAGGGGGGGGGTCTTGGGACTTTGAGGGGAGGAAGAGCAGCGGACTGCCAAGAGGGACCGTCTTTCTCTCTCTGGCGCGTGGACAATTAAACTGGTTGCAGACAGGAAGCAGGAGATGGAGTAGCATAAAAACCTTGCAAGGCTGAAGAATAGGGCTCAGGAATGCCGGGTGGGATCAGAGGAGGAGAGTGGGAATAAAGAATTGGGGGGAAAAGAGGAGAGCGAGAGACTGAATATATTGGATGATAGGGAGGAAGAGGTAGGTGATTTGGATGTTGGAAGATCAAGTGAGATTTTATTTAGAGTCCAAAGATTTCCTGAATGTTTTAATGATACTGGTGAAGAAACATGTTGCAAGGATATGCACTTTTCCGAAAGGAAGGTTGCAAGCTGTTTATGATTTTCTTCAGGGAAAGTTGGATTTGGATTACAGTAGTTAGCTCTCTGGTGTCTTTCTCTTGCCTGCCTGGTCTTTGTTTAGTCTCAAGGACTCTTTATGTTAGTGTGTGTGTGTGTGTGTGTGTGTGTGTGTGTGTGTGTGTATGTTCTGTCCTTTTTGTGTGCATGTGGTGCCTGTAGATGGATTGAAACCAGATTCTAGGATTTCAGATTTCAGTCTGTTAAGCCCTGAAGCGATTTAGGGTGTGCTTCCAATTTTTGATCCTTAGAGTTGCTTTGTTCAGGATATCTGTGCTTGATTGGGAATTTGTTTTAGTAAAATCTAGAGGTAACAATTTAGTTGCAACAAGTTCTCTGTTGGCTGAGCTGCAACATGGCAGTGATGGACTCTGTATTCTGCCTCTGTGTATTTTTAACTGCGATTATCAACTTCTTTGCAAACAGAAACTTCATTCAGTAAATAGCTCGCAATGACTTCTGCAAGCCTATCCTTGAATGGGGGTGCATTTGTGGCAAAAGGCTTACCTGTTTTTCTGTGTCTTTTCCAGAAGTTCAAGACTTTTCCTTAAGAAAACAAATATATAATTTCCCATTGCCTTCCTCGTTGTATTCAGATATACACACACCTTTAAAGCTCAGGTTTTTTTTACATAGTCTACTGGGATAGGATCAGTTCTATTCATTATCTGAGAAATGGTGATTAGCCCAGACGTGAGGGGATATCTGTAAAAAATAATTGAGGGATCATTCCTGAGTTGTGTAATTTGTAACGCGGTCATGGGATCATTTTTTCAAGAGCTCTCTCATTCTCTTCCTTCGATAGAACTTAAAAGACTAAGGCAGGCTTGCAATTAAGTCAGAACTTACTTGCCCATCTGTTCACACTCTGTTGTCATTTAGTCCATTCTGCCCTCCTGTAGGAGAATCAGCTACTCTTCATTTTAAGATGATTTCCCTAAAGACTATTCTTTGTTGTAAGAAGACTGCCAGATGATTTATAAGCAATTTGTTTATCAATCATGCCTAATCATGGTTACTTCCTTAAAATTGTTTCTGCTTGGAACTGTGTATAGTATGTCTGTTTTCTTTATTTCATCCAGTTGGCATCTTTTTGTCTTCCATAATTTAGTGGAAATTCATGGATTGAAATCTCTTACATCAATGTCTCAAGCTAGGAATGTTGCAGACATCCCTGAGAAATGAATGAGACAGTAAAGAAACATTTCAGCTGTATTTGTGACAAATTAGTAAAGGGAAAAGTTGCAGAATAGAGAAAGTAATCAAGAGAAGATGTACTTGTCATTTGTAAAGATGATTTGTAGATCGGTCCCTGATATTTATTTTATCATAACTGTGAGATGAGCTGGGCTGGGTGGCTGTCCAAATGCTAAATTATCAAGCTGCACTGTTGAGGGAGAATTTGAACCAATGTCTTTAGTTCAAGCCCAATATGTGAACATCTACAGAGTGGGTCTCAAATGCATCTTCTTTCTTTTTGAGGATAGATGATTGCAATACATTACATTTTATCTTACATTTTTGTACTCTATGAAGTGCTTCTAGCCTTCAAACATTTTAATGCTTAAAAAGTGATGACTAGTAATTACATATTAAGTTGTAGTGTGATATAAAATTTGGTTTAATATAGACTGAGATATTCTTGTAAAAACAGTATAAAAGAAATGTTACTATTCAGGAAGATTAACTTCTGAAGATTTTTTTTAGGGGTGAGAGCAATGGCTAAGAGCTACAGTAGGTTAGGATGATGCTATAAAGTTCTCGTGCATAGGTGGGGCTAAATTTTCTAGTTTGTTTTTAAAGGTTTGTTAAGCCCACACTTAACAAACTTTTTAAGACTTTTTTGTTTGTTTGGATTACACAGTACATTTTATTTGCTTTCCCACCAGTTTTTATTGACAAATAAATCTTCTGTTTATCACTATTGTAATATTGGAGGAGGTTCATAAAGCTACAAAGCTGAAAGTTGGCTACTTCAATTTTAAAGGAAAATGAGTTGTGAAGTTATATGGGAAATATTTGGTTTGTATTATTTGATTACCTAATGCAATTTGGGTAATTAGTTGCATTTATAAAGAAGGGTTGCCAAAACATCCTAACTTACAGTTACCATATGCATTAATATATAACCATCGTATTATTCATTTCTGAGATAAGCTACGTTATACAAAGCAGAGAAAAAGAGTGAGGTATAGTAACGCAGAAGGACTGAAGCATAAAAGATCAGTTCAGATGACCCTGCCCCCGCTAGCCTTTTGTAAAGCATTGGATGTACTTCAGGTCCTAAGGGTCAGGAGGTTGGATGGCCTGTTGAGCTGTCTCTGTTGATAGTTTTGATTGGGTTTATAATTAGTGACTATTGTAGGTTTTTAAAATTCTTTGTACTGTATGTATGCATATATGTATGTGTGTATGTGTGCATATGCATACAGTTATGTGTGTGCATATGTGTATATGTAAACACATATCTGCTGCCCAGAGTCACACTTGAAAGTTGGACAGTCATATAAAGAAAAGGGAGGGAGGGAGGGAGGGAGGGAGGGAGGAAGAATTAGTTAATAGTAAATAACTCATTATATGTATCCATATTTACTTTTTCATGCAAGCCATTGCTCCTTCCACAGTTCCCATGAATTAATTCATGCATTGCTTTTAGTTCCTTAAAATCATTACCTTTCTCCTTTTAAGGATCTCATCAATAGCATCCAACCACAATTTTCTGTCTTCTTTCGAATTTGCCTTCAAATAGTTCTCTGATTTGATTCTCATTCATTCTCACTATATGTCAGACCACTTCAATGTCGTTTTTTGTACTGACCAGTCATTGTTTAATTCAATCTAAATTAATTTGGCTGCCATTCATTCTTAATGCTTTGCTTTACCGTGCATATTTTTCAATTGCATTCAGTTGCATATTTCTCAATTGCATTCAGTTTTATGTTTTTTTTGTTATAAATTAAGTCTCATTTTCATCAAACTATTTGGGTTGGTTAAATTAATAGCACAGTATCATTTGAATAGAAAAACACGCATGTTCTGAAACCCCCAAATAACATATCTCAAATTCCCAAACAACACATCTATGATATGCCACATGTTTTTAAGATATGTATCCATAAATACATTAAATAATCAATGGATATCACATCTTATCAAATATCTGCTGTAAACTCTAGATGGGCATCAGGGCATCTGACTAGTAAATGCTCAAGCTATATTTAGTAGCCCCGACTCTACCCCAATTCAACGGATTACAGGAGCATAAAAAGAAAAAAAATACATCTTATTATACACCCTGATTGACATTGAAGTATTTGCTAGGAACACTATTTATTCTCACTCTTGCTTTACACCCATTATCATGCCACTCTTCTCATATTCAGCACAACTTTCAATTCCATGCTTTATTTGAAGTCATTTACTTTATCAGATGCTTTCTCTAAATCCACAATCCTATTGTAGGTTTACTTTCTCACATTCAACCATCTCTCACTTGCCTGTTAAATAGAAAAACAACTGATCTTACACATTCCCTACCTAGTGGAAAGCTTTAATGTACAAATTTTGCTTCTGGCCATTTTTTGTAACGTTGCAGTCAGAATTTTACCCAACACTTTCCCAGGCGCCATTGACAAACTATTCCCTCTTAGTTTTCTGCATTCAGTTCTACTACCTTTGTATAGGAGAATAATAGCACCATTCTTCCAATCACCAAGCAAAGTATAGTCTTTACCTGCTTGTTAAACAAGTTGCACAACCACTTTGTGAACAAAACACACCCATATTTTAACATTTCTCCAATTACATTATCTACTGTATACTTTCAGTCTTTCAATTGTTCATCCTTATAGGATATATGATTTTCTTTTCACAAACCTTTATATATTTATCTCAGTTCTAATATTTGATTTGTCATTATTCTATTCAAATCTCCGTTGGATGCCTTCTCAGTATTCTTTCGCTCCAGTTTTACCCAAATAATCTCACCCCTTTATTTTTAATTTCATTCACTCAACTGTAAGCTCATTCTTACTTCTTTTCACTCACTTCTGACACCAAAATCTCTAGTTTTTTTGCTTCTTTTAACCATTAGTTGCCTGCTTTTTCTACATTCTTTGTAATTATCCTTTTATATGCAAGAAATAAAAAGATAGTTGCAAAGGGTGATCCTTGTCAACACAATTCATTATTGGTCACTCCAGTCACAGTATCATGGGAAGGATGCATAGACCTTATAAACTATGCATTTCACAACTCATTGCCTTAACTGCTTATTTATTTTATAGAAGAACAGTTAATATCTTACACTTTCTCCTCAGCTCCTGAAGATCAGTTCCTCTAGATAAGCTTTCTGCTGTGGTTTTAGTCTAAATATTATGGATTAGCTTTTGTTCTGAGACAGTGGTTGTCATTATGTCCTGTGAAAAGCTGTTTCTCCTGAAATAAAGTATATAGTAAAGAAGAAGGAAGTGTCCCCTTCATAGTATCATAGCTTGGAATGAGACTTTTAGATTGTCAAGGCCAATACTTTACTCAGTGTAGAAATCTAAATTTAATCATTATTGTCTGCCCTCCCATAAAACATCCAAGAATGGAACCATCTGCCCCAGTGATTGGAATATTGTCCAATGCCTTTTGTTTTTCGGATTCCTCAACCCCCCCCCACAAAAAAACAACCAATCAGAATCTTAACTTTCTGTCACATAAATCCATTATCTCATATTCTACACATTGGAAGGGGTGAATGGGGGAAATCTTGACTATCTTTAACCTTTCATATACTGGAAGAGTGCTATCTTATATATTTGACAAGTACATACCTACTCAAAAGTGACTCCAAGCTTACAACATTAAAAATTCACAACATAAAAACCCATATCCTTCCCCACTATGGCAGCAGCATGACAGTTATTATTTATTCGACTTTGATTATCTTTTCTCAAGGCTAAATATCTTCAAACTCTCCTTATAGGACTTAGTTTCTGATTCTCTGATCATTCACATTGCATTTCACTAAACTTGCTCAAGTTTCTCTGAATCCTTCTTAGAGATATTTGATGTGTGATCTGAAGTATAGCAGAATGCAACAGAATAATTATTTCATACAATTTCAAAATACTTCTGTTGATATAGGCCCAAATTACATTTTCCTTATTTAGCAAAAATATCACACTAATGACTCAAATTTGATTTGTGGTTGACTACTGTTCCAAGGTATTTTTCATTAGCCAGGTATCCTGCTTTTGATTTATGTTCCTAAATTAAGAACTTAGCATTTGATTAAATTTCATCCTGTTACTTTTAACTTATTTGGGGACCTAATATGTTCATTTTGTCTTGTAGTGTATTTATTCACTGTCCCATTCAGTTTTGTGGCATATGCAAATTTAAAAAGTCCTTTGACTTCTTCCTTCAAATTGTTAGTAAAAGTAAAATATTAAAATATTTACCTTTTGACTTTTGAAAGCATGTTGTGAAATCTCTTTCAAAATGGGTAGGAAGAGCTGTTATATAAGATTTATATAAAAAAAATTCTGGGCATGTGAACACATTTCTAAATAAAGTATCCAGCTACAATCTCCTTCCATTTTTGTTGGGTCCCAGCGGCATTATTTTGAAATAAAGGTGAAGCTGGAATATACCACATTCCCCCATACACTCTTTTGAAATAATAAGCCTGGCATTTACTTTAATAATTCAAAACATTCAAAAGAGTATTCCATGTACTGTACATAGAGTAATCCTCAACTTTCAACCATTAATTTAATGGCTCTTTAAAGTTACATTGGCACTGAACCAAGTGACTTATATAATGTCTGAATTTTGATCATGTGGCCATGGGAATACTGCAACAGTGACTCTTACAACTTTTTACCAATTTTCACAGTTATGACTGTTGCGGCATCCCTATGGCCACATGATCAAAATTTGGGCAATTGGCATGTATTTATGACAGTTGTACTGTCCCAAGATCATGCGATCATCATTTGTAACCTTCCCAGTCAGCTTCTGACAAGAAAAAACCATGGGAGAAACTGGATTGACTTAACGACCATGTGATTCACTTAGCAACCTCAGGGTGGCAAAAAAGGTTGTAAAATGGGGCAAAACTCACTTAACAAGTGCCTTGCTTAGCAATGGAAATTTTGGGCTCAATTCTGGTCATAAATCAAGAATTACCTGTACTCTATATCAATTTTATTTTTTTATTGTGCAAGCATTTCTGTCATTAGCTACCATGATGTTTCATCTTTTTTACATTTATTTGTTTGTTTATTTAGACTAATATACCGCTTAATAGTGCTTTATAGTACTCTCTAAGCGGTTTATGATTATAATCAGGGTGAAATAATTTTTTAGGAAAGTTGAGATCCTTTAAATCATGATTTGCCTTAGTTGTCCCTCACGTTTTTTCTAGCTCTACATTTCAGAATGATTTCCCCAGGAAAGTATTTAGTTACAGTAATTATGGGGAAAATGCATAGTCAGTTTTATGTTTAAAGTAATTTTTTGTACATGGTATTTTATCCTATTGTCTGAGGAGTTAAATTGGTCTATTTTTGTGTGCTATTATAAGATAGTTATAATTTTGTTATGACACATGCGTCTTCCATGCAGTCTTTTTTATATCCAATTCTCTATTATTGCTTAAAGTTATCATGTTTTTCGCTTTTATAAAACAATTAAAACCAGAGGTATTGGAAGTTATTAAAGTTGGTATGTTGATTTTTTAACAATGATAGTGCCACTTTCACTCATACTTTTGCTTTGGATTACTTGTAGAGAAAAAGTGCTTAAATATTTTGATGGAATGTTTCATGCATTCTTTTAATCCCTCTTCACATGTCCATTTGAATTTTTGGAAGGTTTCAAACTAGGTAGGCAACAGAGCTATATCTGCAGCTCTGTTCACTGTTCTTCTATTGCCTGCATGCAGATTGGCTATATTAAACTTCATGTACTCACACAGAATTAGGTAAGTATATATTCCTTTATATCATATATGCCAAACACAAGGTCCGCGGGCCAGATTCAGCCCATAACCTGTGTCCATACAGCCCACTGTGCTTCCCTGGAGACGAGGGTCTTGACTCCAGCCCACATTATCTGGAAGGCCCATGGCGGGCCATGGAGGTAGGTGGAGCCTGCTGGAAGGCCCACCTGGAGGCCTGCAGCGGGACAGGTGTTGGGTGAGGAGGCAGATGGGCACTGGGAAATTTGCAATGAGGTGATGTGGGTCTGCAACAAGCGCTGGGGGTGCTGGGGACACTGCAGCAAGTGCGGAGGGCGCTGGGAGGGGATGCAGGGTGTGTGTGGCGACTACAAGGGTGTGTGGCAGTGATTATGGGTGGGCAGCCGGTGATTGCGGGGCGGGGTGATCGTAGGGGGCATTGTTATCCAAGGGGTTGGTGTCCTGTGGTGGCTGCAGCAATTGCAGTGGTGGCCCTCAATGAAATTGAATTTAACACCCCTGTGCTATATAATCTGAGATCTAAATACACTCCTCCATATAATTTGAGCAATGTATTGGATTTTATGAATAACCATACTTTTATTCAGTGCAATATGCATTCACTTCTGTGTCAGATCATTCAGTTCAACAGGTGAAGATTGGGACCGGGATAAAGGAGAGCATTATTTTTGACACAGATTGAAGCTCTTCAGATAAAAGCTGAAGTGAACTATTCCAAAATATTTTTTTCCAGTCTATGTAGAAATATTCCACTTCTCCTTTTGCGATTAAGTAGAGATGTGCATTGGAAGATCTAAAGGGCCAGTTAGGGACAGACCTTCATGAAAGATATCTATATATATGTTTCTCAAAAAATGATTCACTCATTCACAGACTGACTGACTCATCACGATATCTCTAAAACAGTAAAAGCTGCAAACATCAAATTTCATGCATATCTTCCTGTTACCATGTAGGCGCTCACTAAGAAAGGGATTTTAAAAATATTAATTTTTAAGTGCATTATTTACAATTTATTGCACATGCACGTCTCTATCTCTTTCTGTCAGAGTGAGGACTGCATGTGTGAGCTGAGCTGAGGCAGGAGACATCCCTGCCCGGGTCAAATTGCCCCCTCCCGCTTGAACCATCCCTTTGAGGCGGAAAAAAAGGTCTGCTCGACCCACCAGCGACCACCTCCTCTCCTGAGGGAGCCCAGGCGAACCGTTGCTTTCAGCTGGAAAAAATGGCCCACATAGTTCCAAACCTGCAGTGCAATGCCGCAGCTGAAGCCTGCTGGCCGGCCCTCTGCTTCCTGTGCAGGGGGTGGGGAGAAGCCAAGAGGGGGGAATAGGCTAAATTGTGCCTTAGGTTTAGCCCAGGGTCGCCCCAGCAAAATTCATCCTCTCCCACCAAAAGAACAGGACATGGGCTGGTGTGGCCACAACGGCTTATGACCATACGGTGGTCTACCTCGGTCGAAGTGGCCCATGCAGTTCTCGCCTGGCCTGGCCGCCTCCCTGGCTGGTTCAAAACACGCAGCGGGTCGCCCGCTCAATCGGGTGGAGGCCTCGGAGACGACCTGTCGGAAAATCGGCTACAACGACGAGTTGAGGCCTCGCTGCGACCAAAGCTGACTGCAGCGGTCCAAAAAATGCCACACACACGCCCCTGTAGCGGAGTACGGGTATGCAAGCTAGTGTACTATATGTTGTCACTACGAACTGACACTGACCCTATGACACATAATCAGGCATGTGTGACGCTTTAATTTAAATTTTAAAAAACTGCTTTGGAGCACACAGGATTTCTCACATAGCTTCTTTCTGCAAGTCTTAAAAAAGCAGCTGCACTTTAGAGTTGCAAACATGTGCTTTGTGCATGTCCCTGCGAGTTCATGTATCCCTTATGGGAATCAGATCTGAAGCATGACACAGCCCTAGGACTAAGTTGCTCTTAGCAATTAAGGGTTCCTCATTTTTCATCTTGCATACAGTGCAGCTGTTCACATAAAAATAACAGGAGATGGGATTTCTACCTTCTGGATCTTTTAACTGGACCGGCCATTTTGCTACAATCACAAGTTTTATGCAGCAGAGAGTATAAGAAGTCACTTTGGCAGGTTCTTTTAAATACATTTAAAGGTCACTTATGGTAGCTGTATGAAAATACCTGCTGCAGGGGTAGGGATAATAATGATACAGTTAACATAATGTGACAAAACTTAACATGAATAACAATAACAAAACATAGTTACTGACCTGGAATGTGGTGATGTATGACTAGATAATTCAGTAATGAGCTTTAGTTAGCAGAAGCAAGTGGCAGATAGCCACCAATTTCTAAGATCAATAGGATCTTGCATCTTTGTTCACTAATCAACACATGCAAAAATGCTAAAGGAATTTGTGGAGTGTTAAGCCTGCATTTTTAAAGTCACTGGCTAAGTCCTAGCTATCAATCCAATACCTGGAAGGAAAGTGAGATAAGAAATACTACTGTGATCTTATGACATTCAGTTTATCATGCTGAAGTATTTATTTCATTTCTACCCACACTCCTATAAATATTTCCTTTGAAAACTTTATTCATGACCTACTGATGGTATGATAGTTGAGTGTCATTAACTTGACCCTTATGACATGTGGGATTGACTCATTAGTTCAAACATCTTGTGTTAGCCTCAGATATTTGAATCTATCCCATTTTCAAGCATTCAAAAAACTTCTAAAATTGAAATGCTGCCCATGATGTACATAGAATTGGATAGGAAAGAAGACTTTCAAGTTCACAAATAGAATATTAAACAAAGGATATGAGATGCTACATTTCTGGTTGACATTGAACTTCCCAACTACCTCAGTTTTCCATTCTCAGATATTGATTATTAGGCACTGTTGTAGTCATTGATTTTATCTTATTATTAAAGGAGAGTCAGGTTGGTGTAGTGGTTAAGGTGCCAGACTAGAACTCAGAGATCATGATGAGTGAATTTGGGCCAATCCCTCTCTCTCAGCCGTAGGAAGGAGACAAGGGCAAATCACTTGCCAAGGAAACTCCATGGACTTGTCCAGGTAGTCTCCAAGAATCAGATACCATTGAACAGAAGCGAGAAAAAAGCTAAAGAGCAAAAAAAAAGGAATTTAATTCTTCACCAATCTGCTCATTCATTGCACACAGTTTCTGATTACAATATCTATGCCTAACAGGTGAGCTGTTTAAATGAGAGTGTTGTTTGTCTTTGAAAAAGATTACATTTTCCCCATATATATCTGAGAAAGAAGATATATACAGTATTCAATTACAGATGACTTGTTCTCATTCTAGTTTTCAGTTGTCATAGTCTAATTTCTCTTTATCATTTCTCCTTCTGAATACTGTGTCCTTTACTAAGAAGCTTATTTCTAAAAATTGTTCTGATGTTTAAGGCATTTGGAAACCAGCCAAAAAATCCCTTTCTTGACCATAAGAACTGTAGCATAATTTTATAACATTAAGAATTGTTTGATAGTATAATGATAAAATTATCGAGTAATATGAAATGGACGTCCTTTCTTTCTTTTTCTTCTTATTTCTAGCATTGCTTTTAATTGTGCACCATTGTGCTGGTCTTTGACCATAATAAAGACTTGATTTGATTTGAATAGTGCACCATTTTTGTTTACTTATTTGGGAAGGGTAGTAAAATACTCATGGAACATGCATCAATTGTTACTGAATTTTAAATAGTAATCACATGGCTTAATTATAAATACAAACTATCCCTGTGAATTTAATATATTGTGTGACCATTTTAGTTCAGTTAATAGTGGATTGGTGAGTAATGAAAAAGCAGCCTTTACATATTTCATGACTGAATTTTGCAAAGCATGCTATTTATCTGACCTGGTTTAATTTTGGGATTAGTCACTGTATGCACTAACATTTTGCTTGTAATTCAGTGTGTCATGCACACACGGGCAGAGATTTATTAGCAAAATTGCTCAAGTGTCTGTGTACTCTGTATTTTTTATACATTTCCAGTGTTTCTCAACATTGAAAACTTTAAGATATGTAGAACTCAGCTCCCAGAATTCTGGGAGTTGAAGTCCACACATCTTAAAGTTACCAGCATTGAGATATACTGATTTCTGAGATGTTTTAATAAGCTGTAGGAACAAAATGGGGCTCCCTTGGGGCGCATCCAGAGGCTTCAGCTAGTCCAGAATGCGGCTGCGTGGGGGATTGTGGGAGCAAGGAGTTGCTCCCATGTTACGTCTCCTGCGTGAGCTGCACTGGCTTCCGGTGGCCTTCCAGGTGCACTTCAAGGTGTTGGTTATCACCTTTAAAGCGCTCCCTGGCTTAGAACCCAGGTACCTACATGAACGCCTTCTACCAGCAAATACCTCCCACTGGCCAGTTTGCTCCCACAGAGAGGGCCTCCTCGGGGTGCTGTCAGCCAGGCAATGTCGGTTGTCGAACCCCAGGGGGAGAGCTTTCTCTGTGGCGGCGCCCACCCTCTGGAATGACCTCCCCCCCCTGAGATACGCACTATATCTGACCTCTATGTGTTCCGTCATACCCTGAAAACATATCTTTTTACGCAAGCCGGGCTATCCTAGCCCCCACCCTTTTATTACAGTACATTATTTTTATTAGGTTTTTAAATTGATTTTATATTGGTTTTTTAAATTTACAGCCCCATACTATTATAATTGTTTTAATATGTTTTAACTTGTGTTACAATTTATTTTTGTACGTGATGTCTTGTTTGTATTTTAGATGCCTGTAAACCGCCCTGAATCCGTCAGGAGAAGGGCGGTATATAAATGTAATGAAATGAAAATACAATACCATACTGCAATCTGTGACCAATATAGATAGGTTCAGTATTCAGCGCTGTGTGCTTGTATTATTTTCATCTGAAATCATACAGGAAGAGTAGAAAGAGCTTTATTAATTTTTCAAACCATAGTTTCAGCTATCTGTTGTAAGAAAAATCTCAGTACTGAGTATTGCATTGTCTTGTAGGAAGAAGAACTAGCCTAAAATATAATATAACTTAGTGATAAAGTTTGGCTGAAATGTCATACTGATGTACAGCTCCTGTCTCCTCCAGTCCTTGGGTTACTATTTGTTTTACATTTTGACACCTAAAACAATCAATCATTTATTTATTTAGATTAAGAGGCCACCTAGCTGAAAACAGTTATGGATGGCTCACAATTTTAAACTTAAAATGAATGTTAAAATCCACGTTCAAGATAAAATATGCAATGCTCTGTGGATGCTAGAAAAACATGTAAGAAGGAGAGCATATATGTCCCACCTTGAGGCTTATTTTCAAGGCTTTCCAGAACACCAGAGCGAAAGTTTCATAGATTTGATGGAGGGGGGGAAAGGCAGGAAGAGGAAATTTAATTCCAGAGACCATATGTATTTATTTCTCTTCTGCAACAGGAATGCAAATGCAACCTTTGAAGCACAGATCAAAAGCTACATTGCCATTTAGCTTTAATCTTAAAATGATGTAACTTAAATTTTGAGTTACTATCTCGCAGTATTGTAAGAGTATAGAACAGAGCTGATGAGCTCAAACCTTGTTGTGATTCTTTTCATACATATTGTTTAAATGTAACCATTGTGTGGTGGTAAGACAAAAGAAATCTATAGAAACCATCAAGGGAAGAAAATTGAAGTTTGTGCTTTGAATATCTGCAGGCATTAGTATTATCTCTGATGAAAATGACTTTCACACTTACTCAGTGGAAGATAAAGCTGGGGGAATGATTTTTATCTGCATGATTTGCAGCCACTAAAAGGTTGAACCTGCTTTAAATTAGCATTCTGAAGATGTTCCTACACACATTTACTCAACATTCCTGAATGTTGCTGACCTTGCCTGTATTTTTGTTTTGGTTTGCATTTGAATAAAAACTGCTCAACTATGACACTGAATTAGTTTAAGGGGGTTTAAAGACAAGCAGCTCAGATGTATTGATCGATTGATCTTCTCATTTTAGGTTAGCTTTTGCTCTGCCTGCTTAAGGAAACCCTTGCTTGCACAAGTTATGTTATACACTAATGTAAAAAATGTGGATATATTCTCTCAAATTTGTTCTGGTCGGAACATTGCTACACAGATGCTGTAATAATTATCTATTTTTTTAAAGGCAAATTCAAAGAAACCCCCAAACACCATTGTATGGTGAATGCTGTCAATAATATGGAAACACACTTTGCCTGCAATGTTTTTCTTAATAGTTCTAAACATTCTTCTGTGAAGAGTGAAGGCATCTGGCCATGTGATTTGACTTGGTTCATCCAGTGACATGAAATGCGGTTTTTTTGGAGGGGGGGAGACCTTTTGACCTACCAGAACATGAAAAATTAAATAGCAAAGATGACTACCTACTGCAGTATTAATATAAAAACACACACATGGACCTGTGGAGCCCTTAAATTAGTAGGGATCCATAAGGCCATTAAAGCTTTTCATTGCAGAAATCCAGACTAAACGGTTCCAGAGAGATAGCTGTCTTGCCCACACTTGAATGCATCTAATGTTAGGAAGTTTTTTCTAATATTCATTTGCAATCCATCGTTCTGTGTCCTGCAGTCAAACAACAGAGAACACAACTGGAACTTCTATATGATGTCCTTTCAGGTATCATGGATGTAAACATATCCTTTAGTCTCTCTTCATGGGCTTTAATTTATTTTTTTGATCATCTATATTGCCCTTTTCTGAATTTTTTTTAGTTTCTCCAAAACCTTTTTTAAAAATATGGTGCCTCCTACTGGTTACATTACTTTAAATGGTGTCTGACCAAAGTAGAATAAAATAGAACTATATTGTAGTGAATACTCAATTTACTGGAGCATAATGCAGTGGATCAAATTTCTACTGCAGTTTGTATCTTTGATATCATCATAACAACCTCCATTTTGAGCCCACATTGATCCACATTGCTGAAAAATGACACAATCTTTGTTGATATTGGAAATTGGTAAACTATAGTGTTAGCGTATCTATCTTAAGACTCTGGGAGTAGACTGATATCTAGCCTCCCCTATCGAGGTCTTCCCTTCATCATCTTCCTCTACCTTGATGGGAACAGATGACTGATCGGTGTCTGACTCACTGTCAGAGCTGGCTACATCCTCATCCTCATTGATATGTGGTGGCACTTGGGAGTCAATAGTGGCAGTATCCTGTCCTATCCTATCCCATCCTATATGTTCTAGGAACTTGGCGCTGTGATGGATTCTATTTGTCCCTGGTTCAAAGAACCTGCACGATCTATGGTTACTATTTTAGCCCACAAAAATGAGCTTTCTGGCTCTACCTTGTCCCTTTTTTCTTAATTGTGCTGGAGTATGCATCCATGCAGGGGAACCAAAGGTGTGCATGTTGCTAATATCGGGTCTTTTGCCATTCCAAAGTGTTGCTGGCACTTCACCAGTTCCAATGTGAACCACATTGTTTAGAATATGGGTTGCACAGTTTGTGGCCTCACCCCAAAGCCCTGCACTCAATCCACAATCCTCTAACATCGCCCTAACCATGGTTTGTAAGATCTGGCCTCGCCTCTCACAGTGAGAATTATGCTGAGGCCTATAGGGGGCAGACTTTTTGTGGTCAATGCCCTTCTTC
>JANHFO010003414.1:399023-411515 GCA_032468095.1 Pareas carinatus
CCATTCCCTTCCCCCATATCCCATATTTTGTAAATAGTTTTTTAAAGTTCAATGTTAAATTTTTCCTGTTTTCTGTACACCGCCCTGAGTCCTTCGGGAGAAGGGCGGGAAATAAATCTAAATATATAAATGAATGAATTAATTAATTAATTAATTAATTAATTAATGAGTTCTGGCAGAGAAGTCAGGATAAGCTGTGCTTGGATTCTCATAAATGCAGAGGCCTAAGCATTTTTCAGATGTTCTTCTGGAAATAGTGGGATTATGTTTGCAGAGGGACAGGACTTGTCCCTTAATCACACTCCTCACCTCTGCCTTTAAGGGAGAATTCTATCATATTCATTTGAAGGCACATAACCGGGGCAGTGATAAAGCCACACATGGACAATTGTACTATTGTGTAGGTGAAGAAAATGTGGTCTGGAACCATGTGCTCCAATTTGATTGTAATGGAAACTGTAGTTCAGCCATGTTGGAGGCCACAAATCAATTTTGTACAGAAACTTTGATTTTGCTGATTAGATAGATTTGTTGTTATAGCAATGGCTAGTATAAAAGTAAAAAGTTGAGGTTGTATGTTGTTACCTCATCCTACTGCACCAGGAGAGTCAGAAGTCAATGCTTTTTCCCTTTCTTTTTCCCTTTACCATATACTTTTTCTTCTTTCCTTTCCCCTCCTCTATTTTTCCACAATTTTCATTTTTCCTTTGTATTTCTGTATTTTATATTTTGATAAACTAATAGTAATTTGAAATCTCAAAAAAAATCAGTTTCGTAATCCCAACTACAGATTGTAGTGTGATGATTAGGATAATGAATCTCATGCTATCAAAGAATAATTTGAGATATACTTTTTCTTTTAGACATTATTCGGGTTGCAAGACTAATATGACATGTATTTTGTACAACTAAACACAGTAAGGTTGCTGCCTTGTCATCTTGCTTTAAGATACAAGTAGTCCTCAACGTACGACCACAATTAGGATCAGAATTTCAATCATAAGTTGGTGAGATTTTAAGTCAAGTTGGATCTGTTTTTACGACAATTTTCATGGTGGATGTTAAGCAAATCACTGCAGTTGTTATGTGAATCATGTGGTCATTAAGAGAATGGAGTTTTCCCAATGCCTGCTTAGTGCCAATAAATTCGAAAAAAGGTCACAAAAAAGTTCCTAACTCCAGGAAACTGCAGCTGATTGTAAATATGAGTCAGTTGCCAAGGGCCCGTTGCAATCTTTGGACCATGGGATGGTATGATGGTTGTAAGTGCGAGTATAGGTTAGAAATCACTTTTTTCAAGGCCATTGTAATTTTGAACCATCATTAAATGAATTATCATAAGTTGATAGCCTGTACATCATTTTAACATAGATTGTTTATTGTTTGTATTTATTACTGTGGCTTTTCCTCTGTGGGGAATATCAGAATTAAAACAAATATTATCATGTGCAAGTTTAGTTAAATTTCAACCATTAAGTGGTTGAATGTTTGATAGTATAGTAATAGTTTTGCTTGGCTAATCAATTGGTACAACTGCCCCACTCAAACTGCAACTCTGGATGGCTAACAGGATTAAGACTAGCATAAAATTAAACAAAATAGAAGCAACAAATAGGAGGGGAGTCAACACTATGAAGGCAAATCAATGAACAAGCAAATAAATAAACATGAACAAGTAGTTTACTTTTTGTAGGCTCCAGTAGTTTTGAGTCTAGCCCTTGAGTTCTTACAACAAGTAGTTCTCCCTTACTGACTCAGTTAGGACTAGTAAATCCATGCTAAATGATATCGTAAAATGAAGCATCATGTGACTTTTCTGACTTATGATATGTTCTATTTGTAGTCATTAAGTGAATCACCCACAGTTGTTAAGTATGATGTTACATGACTGCAACTTGTGACTTCCTGCCAGCTTCTCCATTGAGTTTGCTCATCAGAAGCGGTCTCTGAAGATCATAAATAGTCATATTCTGTGTGAGACAGTATGATGGTCATAAACGCATGCCAGTTGCCAAATGTCCGAATTGCGATCAGGTGACCATTGAGATACTGGGATAAACACAAATTTGAGGACCAATTGTAAATCTCTTTTTTCATAACTTTGAATGATAGCTGAACAACAGTAAGTAAGAGAGGACTACCATCAGTAAATTCCCAGCTGATGCTGTTCTTTCTGCTTTGGTTTTCCCATTTATTTCAGGCACTTGCTCCCTTAATCCCAATCAGAGAAAAATATGCAAGAATGGATTATTGAGAAACAAAGTCCCTAAACTTGGCAGTTCTACTTACATATGCACCTTCAACCCAGAAGGAACAAATGTTATGTTGTGTATGTTATTGTATAAATGTTGCAATTAAAACAGCTGTAAAGTTTGCATTGGGCATGAATGTCTGACGATAGATCCCTTTATAAAAAGTTACACATTGAGGTGGTTCTTTCAAACTTCTGTGCTCAACACAGTAGGGTTAACATACAGTAGTTGTGTGGTGACAGACCTGAGATCACCATGGCAGATCATGAAATCATTCAAATTTAAATCTCAGGATCACCCCTAACTTTGCCTGTCACCCTCATTTAGAGGCTTCAGATTCTTAGTGTAGAGTAGTCTTTCCCCTCCCTTCAGCATCCACTATTCCTGGGAATGTTTTTCATATAACGAAAAAGTCATTGCTCATATTTTTATATAATATGCAGTTGCCTCTGAGGTGATAGCTAGGTGTGGATTTAAAATTACAGTTAAATAGCTTGTGGTACAGTGAAAAAAGTATAGATTGAAGGTCTGATATTTCAGTGTTTTCTTTGGAGTTTTAATTATATAATCATGTCACTGATATTTAGGGTGGGGATGCAAGAACTTTACAGATGGTGCTTTTGCAACATCTGTGTTACAGTCATTGGTATATTAAAATATACCAAAAAGAGTACAGAAGAAATGTACATTCTTAACAATGTGCTGTTTTGGGACAAAGGAAGGAAATGCTTCTAAATAATTATAGAACCAGGTTTTGAAACTAGTTGCATTTTATTCATATAATTTTCAGAACAACTTTACTATAAGTAAGTATCTGATTACCTTCCAGAATTACAAAGTTGGTAAATGTGCTTATAAAAATCAAACAAAACTACTAACTTGCATTGAGATAGATATCTGTTAAACAGTTCATACTTCCTCCATTATTTCTTCTAAATATTGTTACTCAGAGCATCACAGCACTCAAAATAATTGGAGACTGACTCTGTGAAATGTACTGAATGGAAATTTGAATCTATGAACATTCCAGAGAGAAAATAGTTAACCCAAGTATTACACAAAAATTAGGAGAATAAGAAAAGAAATTGAGGAAACGGATGCAAAGATAGACAGCTTAAGAGAAACTAATTGAATTGATGGCTGGATTCCCATAAGATGAGGAGGGAAGAAGAGCAAGAGGGAAAGACGGGAAGGAAGAAGAAGGACGAGGTAGGAAGAGGGTAGGAGGTAAGTTAGAAGGTAGGAGGAAGGAAAGATGCTGGCAAGGTATAAGTGGGATAAAGTAAGTTGGATATAGAGAAGCCAGAGGAAAGAAAAAGAAGGAGGGAGAGATAGTAAGAGAGAGAAGGAAAGTAAGTAGGAAGGAGAAAAAACTAGAGGAGGAAAACGAAGGAGAGAAGGCTATAAGATAAGGGATTAAAGATAAATAAATAATTAGGATGTATATAAGTTGTGGATTCAACATGGAAGTTAAACAGAGAAAAACAGATAAGTGAATTACAAATGATATATGTATAATTTGTTAATATGGTATATGTTGAATGTATATTTGTCGGATTAGGTTCTTTTCTTCCTTGTTATACCTCTTCTGAGTTTGTTGTTGGTGTGTCGCAATATGAAAACAATAAAAAAAATTAAAAACTATCTCCGATCTCCGTGCTTTCCGCCGTGCAGTAAAAACACACCTTTTTAGCCGGGCCGGTTTGGCCTAGTCGTGCCTCCCTTTGCGAAACTTTTAGTTTTTTGAATTTTAAATATTTTAATTTTGGTTTTAAATTGGTTTTAATATTAGGTCCCCTAAATTTTTTCAGCCACCTAAAATAGTTTGTTTTAACTGTTTTTAAAATTGTATGTATTATATTGTGTACCTGTTTGTTTTATTGGCTGTATACTGCCCTGAGTCCCTTTGGGGAAAAGGGCGGTATAGAAATTTAATAAATGGAATGGAATGGAATGGAAATTTGAATCCGTGTCTCTTGAGTCCCAGTCCAAGACTGTACACTAGTATTGTTTTGTTTGATATTAGTGTTCATAGTATTCATAGTTATGAGTAAAGCTTTTAATCAACAAAATAAACTGTTTTTCTAACCAAGGTGTTGGTTTCTGAAATTGATTACTTTCTCTGTAGTCTAACCTGCTCAGTAACAAATATCCAAACAAATTTCCAAAGAAAAGAAGTCCTGAACATCTAGGAATTCCATAAAGAGTGTAGATACACAGTGTATCTGTATCGCTATGTATAGCCCTTTTCTAAACACTCCCAAATATTGTTAGTTTACAACAGTCCAGGAATTACTAGTGTAATGTAATGTAAATTCATCAGTAGTCACTATGTGTAATACAGTACCAGCTTGTTTTTTTAAAACTCATTCAGTTTCATCATAATATTATGCAATAAAATAAGATTATTCAAATATCAGAAAGATTCATTACGTATCACCAATTAATAGAGTTGCAAAATTAAATGGGACAATCCAAGAGCAATGCATCTTTGGTTGTTTCTCCAACTCCTTCTCCTTGGGGAAGCATGCACTAGGGCTACAATCACAGAGGGCTCTGGAGGAAACAGAATATCTGGATCTATGGTAGCCAGATTCAGGCCTGGGCCTGGGACAGAAACGGTGAAGGTGATCTGTGGCAAGATTTAGTTAGAGGGTATGCAGCTAAAACATATCCTACGTGTTCTGCAGCACTCAGCAATGTAGATCAAAATATCTTTCTGGACTGTAGTAATGTTCCACAGTGGTTCTTCTGTTACCTAAGTGAATGGGTCCAGATGATGGTGGCAAATGGGAAATGATATCACCTTCAGATGTTTTGTTATGGGATGATCAGACCTTTCTCATATTCACTTTAAGGTCTATATAAAACCATCTAGAGAGGGCATCCATAGTGAGGTATTATCAATATGCTGGTGTTGCCCAGCCATATATCTACACTCAGGCCAAATGGGGTGTGCAGTGAATAACCTAACCTGATACCTGGAAGCAGTCAGGATTTTAATGGGAAGAATTATGCCTGAGCCAAGCAAGATGAGAATGCTGTTAACTAGAGAACCTACTAATACAAGGACTAGACTATCTTTGATTGAAACTGAGAAACAAAGGCAAGAATAAGAAATAGTGAAAATGTAAGAAAGAAAATAGAAAAAGAAATAGAAGAGAAAGAAAAGTTACTTAAAAAGTGACTTCCAGTCTCCTTGATGGCAGTTATTGTCCCCTATCTCTCTAAGGTTACATCATGGCTATAAGAAAGGTTCTAAAATCAGTATTGCTACAATACCTGTCTGTATTCATCCATTTCCAAAAGAACAGAAATATGCAAACTTTTAAGATGCTTAGATCAGTTCATGAGAAAAGAACTTGGGAGGGGGGAAATCAATGCTTGCCTTGTAGCTCCCAGTGACAGTACTAGTAAGCATCTGTTGTGAATGCTTCCTCGCTTTGTTCATTTTGTCTCAATTTTGACCAAGCAAACTTCCTATGATCGTAATCAAGTCAAACTTGTTTGCTCCTTTTCCTCCCAGGCTCTGTGGCACTTACTTTGAAGATATTCAATTTGCAGGTCTGAAATCCTTTCAGCGTTAAATCTAGATTCATGAAAGGGCAGCACTAATTAGCATAAAGAATTGCAAAAACACGGAAATTACCTTATGCCAGTTAAACCATTGGTCTAGCTAGTTCAGTCTTGTCCACTCTCTAACCAGCAGTAATTCTCCGGTTCTAACAAGTCTTTGCTAACCCACTCTGGAATTGAAGTTGGAATCTTTTCTATGTAAAGTAGGAATAGAGAGCCCGGTTCTCTCTAGATATTTTGGAACATGACCAAATCAGCTTAGTTGCCATGCCTGGAATTAAGAGGGATATAGCTTAAAAATATTTATTGGGCATGATACTGTAGAATTTGAAGTATTATTGAACAATGGCATCTGTGTCCCACTGAATTTTTATTTATTATTAAATTTATATGCATCTTACTATTGAAGAGACTCTTGAATAGCCTCTGCACTGGGGAAATCTAAATTCATATTCAGTTTTTTTTTTTAAAAAAAGATTTAATTACCAAAGGAATAGGTGCCTCGCAGCACTAAAAATTCAGCTTTGGCTTCCAGCTGCTTGTTATCTTTAGTCTCCATCCTTGTGCAAACGATCCAAAGTAGAAGAAAGGAAGTCTACCTGGTGAACTGCTGTGAGCACGTAGCATTTGGGAAACCAGAAAAAGACTGAGAATGTTTCAGTGAAGTGGGAGATATTTCCCCAACATACAAAGGCAGAGGCAGGATGTGTGTAAGTGAAATGGGGAGGATCTCAGTGTTTTTGGTGTGGAGTAAATATGTACGTGTATAAATTAATAAAGCATTGTAGTTTCAAGAGTGAGGCTCTGATTCGCACCTGTTTTCTCAGATTCATGGAAAAGTTAGAGGTAGTCTTCGACTTATACTTTGTTTAGTGACTTTCTGTTGCTAAGTGAGACAGTTGTTAAGTGAGTCTTGAATTTGGATTCCCCGTTTACTTCACTTGTCAGAAGATTGCAAAAGGTGATCACATGAGCCTTGAACACTGCAGCCATCATAAATAGGAGTCAGTTGGCAAGCATCTGAATTTTGATCATGTGACTGGGGATGCTGCAACGGTCATAAGTGTGAAAAATGGGCATAAGTAGCTTTCAGTTCCATTATAACGTTGAGGTGACTTATGACTATTTTTCACAGTTATAACTGTTGCAACATCCTCATGGTCATGTGATCACAATTTAGATGCTTGGCAACTGACTCATATTTACGATGGCTGCAGTGTCCCAGGGTCATGTGATCACCTTTTGTGACCTTCAGACAAGCCAAGTCAACGAGGAAGCCAAATTAAAAGCTCACTTAACAACTATCTCACTTAGCAACAGACAATTTGGGCTCAATTGTGGTCGTAGGACAAGGAGTATTGTACTGTCTTATAGCCTCACCATTTTCCCTTTTGGTGAAAGCATTTCTTTCTGTCATGGCGTTTGCTTAATGAATGGCAACACTTGATGGGTTTCTAAGAGTTCTCCAGATATGTCCACTGACACCCCTCCAAGATTAGAAACCCTTCAATCATCACAGAATATGAAAAAGAGTTCTAGATAAATTCGTATGCCATTGGCTTTTCATATTTAAAAATAGAGGCGCTTGTTATTAGTGCATGTTTTAAAAGCAGTTACAATTAAATAACAGTTAGAAATTTTCCATATCTAGGTAAAGTGAGAGGACAATTGAATTGTTTGTGTTTAAGTTTTAATTGTTTGTTATGAAGAAAACCTAAATAGTTGTCCAAACTCATAACCAATCCTCTGGTAAAGCAGGAAATGGAATCCAAATTGTCTGCTGTTTTCCTGTGCTTTAATCATGAGACCCATCCTTGGGGGCTGAAGTTCTAAAATAGTAGCAGTAGGAAAGCAAGTAAAGGATATTCTGATTCCTTAGATGTCATGGCATTTTTCTTCCCACTACTCCAGGAGTTTTGTTTTCATCAATGGAATGTAATTACACTCATTCCATGCTCAAGGAATTAAGTCATTTATATCTCTTATTTGTTTATATTAGAATCCTGGTGGGAAGGAGGAAGTTGTGTGGGAAAATTCCTTTCCCCGCCCCCCCCTCCTATTGTGAAGTATAAAATTTGTGGCAGTTTCTTTCAATCTGGTGTCGTGATTGCAAATTCAGAACGCACAACTGGCATCTGAAGGTTGTGGACTGTAGGGGCTAATGGCACTTCCATTGAAAACAAGAGTCCTGAGCAGGACTCAACCCAAAGTAGTAGCTTCTTGACATACCTTGGCGTAAATTTGCCCATGCATCTGTACCTCTTTCTAAAGTACTGTAGTTCCTTGACCTTTGAATGTACTGGGTATTTTAGAATGTAGTGTATTGCCGTTATACCCCGGTGAACAGCTGGTTTTTTAAAATTTCAAAGTATCAGGGAAGCTTAATTTTTTAAAAAAGTTATTTTTATAATCCTCATTAGACGTGGCCTTTCAACTTAACATTTTGTTAATGTTTTTTTCAAAGATAAATTTCTTCTCCATGGAATTGTTCAGCTATGAGACTTTTATTCTCTAGCTGCTTCGGCATTTTTTGTTCCTTGAAACTATTCCTTATTACATGGTAATAAATTGTAGTTCAACTACATTCACCTCCAGCTGTTTTTTGCTTTTGCTTTTGGATAATAAGAAATGAAATTATGCTAACTTTTGCATACAATGCAATACGAAAGAAATTGTTGCCAAATCATTTAGCTTTGCTAATTGTGCGATACGCTTTTTGGAATATATCCTACCGGCTTGCCAAGCTTATCAACCCCTCCTCCCGCATGTGTTAGTCAGTTATAAAATTTCAAGTTGGTATTTGCTGTTCAATAGATCTGATGACATCAGACTGGACAATTTTTATAAGGTAACAGTGTTACTGTTGCAATTTACATGCAGAAACCTTAAAAATGTGTGACTGTTTTAAAGAGATGCTGTTCTTGCATTTCTGAACATTCTGAAATACTGTTGCCGGGTGATTTTCAAAGCATGTGCAACCTGCCTGCCTCATTTTTTGTAATTTGCTCCAATCTATAGACTCTGGGTAGCAGCATATACAGAGTGATAAAAGTAAGAGCATTCTAAGAAAGAAACAAAAGCAAAATATATATTAAACAAGGGGGGAAAAAACCCCAACATGCACAAGACATTTTGAAAGTACAGCAGAAGCCATTTATTTGTGGAACAGCTGGACAGGACTCTGGAAAAAAAGAAGTCAACAGTGAGTTTTTTTGCCATATAGCGATAATAACCAATACTTTGAATTAAACTTAGAAATGTAATAACTAGTGCAGGATCTTCAGCTGTAGTTTTACTTTGTACTGAATTTTTGGCCCGCTGAATTTGGAAGAACCCTCAGTTCATGACCAGATAACAAACTAACTCCTTTGTTGGGAATATAAATACTTTTTTTGGGGAAAAAACCTATTGGAGCCAGCATTGCTGAATGTTTAACTGCATACAACAATATATTCTTGAGAGAATTTATTATTATATCTTTGTTTTCAATCTTCGTATGTTTGTAAAAGGTGAACAACGTTCAGTAGTTCTGCAGCTGCTGGCCCTGAGACTTGGAGTCCATTTGTCATCAGATGTCTAGGAACTCCCAACACATAGAGCAGTCCTTATTGACCTGGGCATTGATCAAACCGATATGGGTTTCTGTAAATTACATCTCACCATATTTTTTTATGGGAGAGACACTCTTCATCTGACTGCTCAGATGAAACCTGTCCAGGATGGTTGAACCTCTGGGATAGCTCTCATCTTCCTAAGAACATGCGAAACCCACAGCCATATCAAGGTGCCTCATTGATAGACGATAATGGTTCATTGCACAGTCAGCTGAATGTTCAGACTAGATTTGACATTTTTATCCACCTATGTAGACCTTCCCAAGGACCTGAGAAAGCAGTTCCCAAGATACTAGGATAAGCAAATGTTGTTTGATGGTGTTAAAGGTATCATAGCAGGAAGTATGCTTATTTCAAGTAAAGCTGCCTTTTGCAATTGACTGATGGTGATTTGCTTTCAAGTGGTGCTCCAGATGTTTTGGGATTGCCCAAAGGTGGCTGTTACTATTGATACTAACTCAAGACAAGTTACATAATACTCCGTCTGTAAGATGTGTTGGGCTGAGAGAAAATGAATAGCTGAAGGATATTCAGCCACCTTTCATGCCTAAAGAGAATATAGCATTAATAGTCTCTTGATTTCTAGTCCTACACCTTAACTACTAGACTGCTTAGGCTCTCAATTTAATTTAATCTAAACTTAATCTATAGACCTTAATGGAATGGTTAAAACAGCCAATCATTATGAGAGATATTTAACTCTAGAATTAAACATTTTGAAACATTTACCTGTGAATATGTAAATAACTAATGCTAGCTATACTGTAAGTGGAGCTGTTGCTAATATATTTTGTAGTAATATTTGCAATATCACCTGCTAAAACTGCTTGTTTACTCTGTTACAGACTTATATCGGGAGTGTTGTGATATCAATAAATCCATACAGATCGCTCCCAATTTATTCAGCAGACAAAGTGGAAGAATACAGAAACAGAAACTTCTATGAACTCAGGCCTCACATGTAAGTATAAGGTTGAAGCTTTCCATCCATCCTCTTCTTTAAACAACATAGATTATAGAAAGTAACAGCTGTTTCCTGTAAGAAGGAGAATGTGTTTGATCTATTGTGCCTTTGATTAGCAATTAGAATATGGTGTGTTTGCAGCTTCTCCCCCACTCCCAAGGGAGGAAATCTGGATATTTATTCAATTAAAGTTTTAGAATGTGTTTTTATAGTTGAAGAAAGTTATTTTATAGTAATATCTCAGACCAGAATTCAATTATATAGCAGATTCTTTCATAAGTCACTAAAATTATTCTATTACCTAATCTCCCCAGTTAAAAATAGCAATATTGGGCATATTTTACATGCCTTTGTTGTTATTCATTTCCTTTATATATCTCTCATTATTAGTTTTATTCTTTTTTAATTCTGTGTAACTCTTGGACAAAGCAATAAACTTATAGTGGCCAGCAAGTAGAATGGAGTAGAACTGGGCAGGTAGACAGCTGTTATAGGTAGACACAAATATCTAGCATTTCCTAAATAAATGAATAAACAAGTTTAATGTTTTTGACCCCCTTGTTCTCTTTATCTAGTTTTAGGACTTGTGTGGAGAACAAGTCATGTTTTTAATCATATTTATACAAAAGTATTGAAAAGACTTCACAGACTTTTAAGCTTCATTGCAAATATACAGTTAGTTAACTTTACTTATAGCCAGTTTTTCAGTGAGCTATAAGAGGTAAAAATCTTCTACTTTGAGAGCAATTACTTGCAAACTGTACCATCTAGATGTGGACCAAAGAATGACTTGGATCTCCATTTATGTAGAGGGGGAAATTATTGTTGTTAACTTCCTCTTCAGCTGCAGCTGTCTGCATAATATATCATAGCATTTTCAGGAGCAGATAAAAAAATATACCAGGATGTGGTGATGGTGTAGTAGAAAAGCTGTATTCTGTAAGTGCGACAGATAGGAAATCCACATTTTTAAGTCAACATACGAAAATCAAATCCAGTATCTTTAGAGAGATATGTACAGAATAAAACTCAAGAGTATAAAATAAGAGTATACATACATAGGCATATTAGCCAGCCAGATGGACAGTTTGTATATGAGGTGAAAAAAATTAGTTACATTTAGAGTAAAAGAGTCATAAATTTCTGAAAGTACTAATTGTAAGTAAAATTGATCAGTGTGACTAGGAAATTTGTTTAAAATCTGGGGTTATCAACTCTAGCTCCACAACAACATAAATGGGCAATATAATAAAATGTGTTTAGCAATTTAGTGGTCTCAATTATTATTTTGCCATTTGGGCAAAATCTTAGTTCAAATGGGATATCTTTGTATTTCTCTTTTAGGACTGCAGCTGACATATCTGAATGAATAGTGATTCAGATTTCATTCTATTCAATATTTTCTACCGTGTACAAAATTAGCTAAGGGAGGTTTGTTTCTACAAATAATTCTTCTTTAGGAAAGAATGTGGCTTCTTAGCTCTGTAAACTCCCTTTTCTCCTCTCTTCCTATCACATTTTAGTTGCTTCCTCTATTTATAATGACCTCCTCTCGTATCTCCCTTTTTTCTTTTCCTTTACTAAATAATCCCTTGGTGACTATTCCAAATTATCCAAAAGTTCAGATATTATACTTGAAATAAACCAAGCTTGTTGGAGTAGACTTACAATTTGATTATTTCCTTCCTAGCATTTTCCTCATAAGTACAAGATCCACATTTTCAGATTCACCAAGTGTCAATCCATTGGTTGTGACAGGAATTGACTCACTAGCTTGTCTGCCAAGCCTGATGTCAGGAGCTGAACTGGTTATCTGGCCACCAGCTGGCTTTCATACCAAAGGCAGGACTAGAACTCACAGTCTCCTGATTTCTAGACTGATGCCTTAACCACTAGACCAAAGTAGCTCTCAGTTATACAGTAATTATAATTTGATTATAATTCAAACTATATTATAATTTATATCCATATATATAAATGCAAAATACCACTCACTGATTCATCACCGGATCTCCCAAACTATTAAAGGTACAAATCTGAAATTTGGTAGATCTGTTCATCTTGGCATCTAGGCACTCACTAAGAA
>JANHFO010003414.1:412220-424799 GCA_032468095.1 Pareas carinatus
GCGTCTTATGGTCCGGTGCGTCTTATGGTGCGAAAATTACGGTAATTCCCATAGCATTGTCTTAGGCCTAAAGATGTAGTAGCACCCATGTAGTAGGCTGTATTGCATCTTTCTCATCTTCTCATCTTTCCTACTATCTTCTCCTATTGGTATCTTATGATTTATCACTTGTTGTTTGTATCTGATGATTAATTATTGTAAGTATGATTTACGAACTATGACCTATCATCTTATTGTTTATTGTGAGTTATGCACTAAAGACAAGTTCCTTTTGTGTCCAATCACACTTGGCCAATAAAGAATTCTATTCTATTCTATTCTATTCTATTCTATTCTATTCTGAATTCTGAAATTGGAAGGGACACAAGGATCATTAGTTCAATCCTCTGCAGTATGCAGGGAAACCAGTCAAACCCTGCTTTAGGCCCGACACTCCAGCTTTTCTTAAAAACCTCTTGAGATGAGAACCCACAACCTCCATAGGTTGACTCCTCCACTATTATATAGATCTCCCAGTCACAAAGCTTTACTTTGAGTTTAAATCAAATCTAGGTAGCTGCAATGTGTACCGATTACTTTAGTCCTTCTTCCTGGGGGAGTGGAATATGGTTCCCCATGGCACCTTCTCATATACCTAAACACTGATATAATGTCTCTACTCAGCCTTCTGTTCTCCAAATAGGAACTCTCTGGTTCATTGAACCCATATTTCCAGTACATGTCCTCCAGTCCCTGTAACATCTTGGCAGGAGGTCTGAATGCTCTCTGTATCAGTATTTTTCAGGAAACATAGTGCCCAGAATTATACATAACATTCAAGAATCGGTCTTGCCAATAGCAAGGAATAATAACTTCACAACTCTTTGATCCAGGGCTTCTTCTAATGCCGTTCAGAAGAGCATTAGCACTTCCGGAAGCTGTCTCACACTACTGATTTATGTTAGCATGTTATCAATAAGTGTATCAACATCCTTTTCCAGTATAGCTCTTCCAAGCCATGAATCTTTCATGTTGTATGTGGGCCTTGTATTCTTCCTCCCTAACTTTACTTTGTACAGTGAGTACAATGCTAGAATTGTATGCCTTTTTGTTTGCTTTCTCTGTGTAAGCTGTTTTATATCTGCATTCCAACTAACATTGTGTGAGTAAGCTTTTTTCATCTTTCCCGCACCCTTCAATCCTCAGAAACACATTTCAGAAGTATATCCCGACAGTGAGGTTAGAATGTACTTAATTTAAATAGTAAATTTGTTCAGATCAAAATCAAATTACTAAATATATAGCATAATTTGTAAAATAAGAACTTGAATCCATTTGATGGAGCAGTGGAATATTAAGCCACTTAATTTTAAAAAATGGCGAACTTTAAATCAAAAGAAATCAGAAATGTTTTACCTGAAAATAGCATGTTCATATTTAGACTTATCCTGTGGTCTATCTATGTATAAAATATATAGCTGAGAAAGGTTCTTTCTTACATTCTGGGGAAAACAATGTAGTTGTTTTAACAAGAGAGGGGCTGACTTTGTACTGCAAAAAAATGAGGGAAAAAAGGCTGCTTTCCATTCCCTCTCTTTTTTTTTCACAGCACAAAGCTCAGAAGCATAGCGAAAAGGAGTGTTTAAGGCCAGTCTGGCCACTTTAACTTGCTTTGTCCTTTTTGTTTTCTTTTTCCCTGCACAAAGCCAGTCCCATAGGGCCCAGCAGCCAGGCCAGGCATGCCTCAACAGCAGAGCAAGCAAGAAGATAGCAGTGAAGGTCAGCTGAGGTAGTGGAGTACAGGGCAGCAGAGGGGTAAAAGAGCATAGATGGAGGAGGGATATGAAGGTCGTGTGACCCTCAGGGTGTTTCAGTGGCACTAACTTCGGGTTGCAAATCCCCTTGTTCAGTGTCATCATAACTTCAGATGGTTGCTGAATGAATGATCATAAGGCGAGGACTATCTAGGAAATATGTTCCATTTATCAAAGGTTCCACAACTTAGAAAAATCTAGGGAAAGTATTATTGCTTTTCTGCCTTTGCCTGCTTTTCTGGCCCCTGGCTTCACAGCAAGCCTCAGTATTTTTCTGATTGGTTAACAGTTGACTTATGTGTGCCCAAAACAATGTGGGTTAAAACTTTTCCATCTAGCTACTTATGTGGAATTCAGACTTTCCATCAGTAACTAGACTAATGATTTAATTCCTGGAATAAGAAGTTTTATTAAAGATTAGCCCGCTAACTCAGGAGAAAATTGATTTGATCCAGTAGCTGGATGTTCCAAAGGTTTCTAGTAAAGTACCATTTTATACAGTGTTTGTATGATTGAAAAACCCCATTATAGACAGAATTTTTACATTGTTGGTCAGACTTTACACCGAACATGCAAATAATTCTGACTGGCATAATCACATATTCTCCCTGGTGCACATTCAGGCAAATTTCTATATACAGTAGTATGGTTTCAAGCAGTTAATAAAGACTTGAAGAAGCTCCTATTGTCTTAAGAAGCAAACTGTGAGTTGGTTCCACTTTTTGTAACGAAGAAGAATTCTTTAATAATTTATGAAACCTGGACTACATTCAGATTGCATTTTTAGGGCAAAACCTCTTTTACATCCTCAAATCTCGCCCCCTCCCCCAAGGTATTGACTTTCAACTCCCATAATTTCTCTGTTGGCATAATAACCATGCTGGTTGGAGACATGGGAACTGAAGTCTAACATTTATAGAGGATATCAAGTTGAGGAAGATACTCAAAAGCCATTTTCCTAATAGTTTCTGTGTCATAGATTTATAGCTGAATTCAGTACATTATAGAAAGTTAAAAAGGAAAAAAAGTCTACCCAAAAGGGTTAAAACATCTAGAAATAAACTATATACCACTTAGTTAAATATTCTCTGTATTTATCATGTAAAGACAAACTGAAATCTCTTGCTGGTGCATTGATCATTCTCCTTCCCTTATGCTAATTAACTCTAATGTCTTTTTTTTAGGTCCCTCACTTCAATTAAGTACAGCTGTCAGTTCCTTTCACTGAATCTGTGCCATTTATATTGCCTTAAATCTTAATTTCCACCCCCCCCCTTTTTAGGGGGAAAAACATACAAATGGTACCCATCTGCTGCCATAAGTGGTTTTTGCCATAAATTAAAGAAACAGTAAGAGGAGTAGCAAGAAATCCTTAGAGCAGTTATTTCTTGGTAAATCAAGAGGATAGAAATTGCCCCCCCATCCTTCTGTGATTGCACCTGCCCTTTGTAAGAGCATCCTCTGGGGTTCCACATGGACCCCATCTTCAAACAAACTTTAAAATCTTATTCCCATTTCCCCATTTCAGGCAGACCCCTTTAGCTATAGATGTTCCATTGTTCCTTCAGGCAATCGCTGTGTGCTGATACATATTGTTACGGAATATATATGTATATGAATGTATATTTGTGTGTGTGTGTGTAGTTATTTTTTCTAAATCTTGGGGAGCTGCCTAGAGCTGTTTTGGAGTCAGGTGACCAGGACATTGGCTAAGCAGATAACTACAGTTTTATAAGGCAGAAAAGCTTTGATTGAATCTCTTTAGCAAAGTGGATCGCTGAAATGAGGCAATGACTTGCTTTTGCTTTTTGTGTGTAAATCAAAGACGAGGCATTGGTTAGTCACCCATTCTTTCATTTAGGGTGTATGCACATATACAAAAATCTTATTTTGAAGTGAAACAACCAATTACGCCAAGACAGATAACTCATTTTTCTATGTCCAACTATTCGGGATAAGGTGATGCCTCGGAATTCGTTTACAATTTATGTTTGATAGTTGGATTTGTTTTGATTTTTATTTACCATATTTATTTACTATATTTGTTACCAACCCAATCATATGACTGAGTAATTTATACATGAAACACAATCACATTTTTTAAAAATCCTTTTTATTCTGTGAACCTTTTATTTGGGAACACAACAGTTTGAAACATTCTATTGCTAAACAATTCATGAAGAGACCAGTTAAAAATGGACACAGATCTGGAGGGAGTCTGGTTGGGGAAGGTTGATGTAGAAGGTAAAATACTCTTATCTGCTTAAGGCTGCCTTTCTTTGTGGTTAAGTACTTGTTAACAATGATGTTAAAGTTGCTTCCATTCTCAGATGGAGTCCTGCTCAGTGGTCACTCTGCATAAGTCTTGTCTTCAACCAGTTATCTTAAGTCTGAGAGCCTGCAGCAGTTGTAACATGTTATACCATGCAAATTCAGTATAGAATATATCAAGGTAGGGTTTATAAGCTTGTAAAGGTCACAAGTACAGGTTCTGTGGGAAAAAATGGCTACTGAAAAAGAATCAGAATGAGCAGAGGTAAAGCAGTGTGTGAGGAAATGTACTATGTACTTGAGTTCATCACAAATCAACAGATGTATTTATTAGTTTTATACTGTACTCATGAGTTTCATGGTGTTTTGTAGCAGTGACTCCTAACCTTTTGGGCACCAGGAACTGGTTCCATGGAGGAAGGTTTTTCCATGGACCGAAGAGGCGTGGTTTTGCATGCTGCCTGCCTGCATCCAGCAAATGAGACTTAGCTTGTTTGCGTGGACCAATTGCTGGCATGTCACGGACTAGTGCCGGTCCATGGACTGGAGGTTAGGGACCCCTGTTTTACAGTGTATATTAAAATTCCTCCAAGCACATTAAGGATCATCCCAAAAGCTTTTATATATATGCAAAAATCTAGTTAAATGTTATGTTCTTAGTAGTCAGCAAAGTGATGGAGAAAGCTAATCTTAATTATGTTGGACATGCGCATTTCTCCTTCCCTTGCAGAGTGCCAGTAGATGCTTATGAAAAGAGTGAACTTGCATAACAATTCTAAATTAGAAGTAATTATATAGGATCCTTTTATGCAACACCTGTGCTCTATACTAAGATGATTTGTCCTTTTCATTATTTGATTCTTAATATTTTTTTCCTCTCTACATTGCTTAGACCATTTCAGTTTTTAACTTTGTGGATATAGATATTTAAATTTTAAAAGGCACCCTTGACATGCTTAGTCTAGTCATGCTTATTTTAGGAGACAAAAGAGCATGTAAAACATACTCTGCTGCAGTTTTATTTTTAAACTTTTTTTAACAAAATGTTAAATTTTTAGAGCGGAACTTCCATTTCATCAACCAGAATTATATAATTTTAAAGTAGTTGGCTAATACAGTAAAAACAATTTCAGTGTTACTCTCCTCTTTCTATGTTTATGAAGGTTTTTATTTTTTAAAAAGCAGATAGTTATGTTTGGAGCCTCAGATATTTGAATTCCATTTTTAAAAATCTTTTTCTCTCCCCACATCTTTTAAAAAGGATAAAATCTCATTTTCCTCATTTTTTAAAAAAAACATACTGTTGATTAATAAGAAAACAGTTCCTGATAATTGAAGATTGTGATTGAAAATTACTAAATTCCTACAAAAGCGAAAAGATATTTGCTGTATACATACAAAATGTAAGTCTCTTTTGTGAGATAGGGTAGGCAGAGAAAATGAATAATGATAGTTGATTCTCTTTCTCCTAATTTTCAGCAATAAAAGTTGATCTTCTTTTATTATGATAAGCATGTACCTTATTTAATGTGGGATTTGTAAAGAGATATGAGTCAATTAGAAGACCTGGAGCTGCTGAGTTCCAGATGGTGAGGGTATTGAACACAAATGATGTGCCTCATGCTGTGGGTAAGCAGCCAGAACAGATTATACAATTGGTTGCTTAATGAAGGGATTCTATATGGTGTGGGGGGAGTTGGGGAAAAGGTTGTATTTGGAAAAAAAAAAGCCCACTGAAAGGCTAAAACAACAATCTCATTTTTTATCTACAGAATGTAAACTTTAGAGTGGAAGGCGCACTGGAGCTTTGAAGTAAATTTTAGTTTACTTTATTAAACAGAAAAGTGTGTATGTGACAGACGCATTTAAAGTACAAGCGTGGCAGCATATTTCAGCTTCAGATTATAATCTTGTTTGTGAAAAATTACGACAATTATCTAATTCCTTTCTTTGATCTGGTTAAATGGTATACTTCATGGATTAGCAATTGGATTTATATTTGGGGAATATATTTTAAATAGTGCCTTTGATTTTGATATCTTGAAGTACTCAGGTTAAAACAAATAGGCTGTTTAACAGTTGCTGTTATCACATATTCAGATGAGGAACTATAGTCAGCCGGTTTTCCATATGAGTTATTACTCATTGCTTGGCTAATTCCTGGGCTCATTTCCCCTTCCTTTCTTAGCTATTCTTTCTTGTTAGAGGTTTGGGCAGAACACAGGTTCACTCACAAATAATGAATAAACCAAGAAAGCAGAAATGAGCCATGCGATTCCATATACACATCACACCCAATTATAGTAGCAGTCATTAAGCTAATTGCAAGTGTCAAATTAACTGTCCTAAAACCAGAAATTGTTTGAGCCATTCTGCATTTGTATATTATACTGTGACTGAAAGAAACCACATTGTAAATTAGTGCATGATATTAGGTCCATGGAAAAGGTAGTTATTTGACTGATGACTATTTTACAAATGTTAAAATTTGGTTTGAACCATCTGGAAACATTTATCAATGATGCCTTTGAGTAATTTTTGACTCCTTGTGACTGTCTGGAGTGGTTCCTGCAGTTTTCTTGACAATGGTTTAGGAATGAGAATGACCAACTCCAAATCACCCATCTGACTTCTTCCCAAAGGTGGAACTAGAATTCTGACTCCCAGTTTTTAACCTGGTGCCTTAACCACTTGCCCACTATACCTTAACCAGTGTACCATGGCTCCCTTGGATAGTTAGCTTTAAAGAAATAAATATTAAGATGACAAGGGTCAATGTTTTCCATTTGTTTTCTAGAGCTGGTTCATTTTTATAGAATAAAATTCAAAAACTGACAAAATGCTTATTCCAAAGGTCATTTTAAAAGAATGGTTTTTATTTAACTTAATCTGAATTAAGCAAAACAGGACAACATGAAGGAAAATGTGTTTACATTTCAAAATATTTAAATTTTAATGAAGATAAGTTGTTAAAGAGATTAGATTTTAAAACTGCATAATATGGGATAATGCTTTTGGTATGTTGGCTCAAACCTTTGCCATATTACTTAGGGCAAAGTTGGAATTATGAATATATATTTCCTAGGAACCACACACAGCTTTTGAAAAGAGGAATTAGGGCATGACAAGTAAAAGATGATCAAATAGTTGAAACTTTAGAATAATGTTTTGCAAAAAAAAATATGTTTGTTTGATGCTGAGTGAATTAAATAGCTACATCATAGTATCTGCGGAAGAAAATTTGATATGGCAAAAGCACCTGATTGAATTATCTTTTATGTGACAACTTTGCAACAAGCCGTTATTTCATTTTTTTTAATGCTGTGAATAGTTTTCCTGAAATCCTTGCAAAATTTGAAACACATGTTTGAATGTCTTAAATAAGAGCAATTGAAAAGATTTAGTTGGTTCTGTAATTATATAGTTGCTCAGAAGACTGCCATGCCATTGAGGTTTATAGCTATAAATGCTAACTATATGAAGGAGATTATATATTGATACAGTTGCCATGAGATCATAGGACCATCCCAACATATCATTAGCACTGGATATGTGACAGGCTCCACTCTGGATTTGATTTTGTTCACACATTTGTGTATATAGGAGGAACTCATGTTAATACGTTTTTAATGATAAACCTCATTGCACAGCAGTAGGAAGTGAAATGCTTCTGGGAGGAAAAGGAGCTCTTCTTTGTTAAGTGAGAAATGACCATTGAGGTCAAAGTTGATGAGAATAATGAGAAAATGGAAGCAGCATATGGATCTCTAGCATTTGAACGGTAAAGTGAGAATGGAGGATTGTAATCGAGAAGTGTATACCAGGTTGGTTAGAGGAAGAAAAAAATTGATCACAAGTAAAAGGAAAATGGTATATACAGTAGGACAGATTCAAAGGGGCTCGTTGAGATGATTTGAGTTGTTTATTATTGGATCTGAGGAAATATGGGTAAAATACTATTGAAATGAATGAACGGGTGACTAAAATGAAAAGCTATTGAATTCAAATATTATCCATTCCAAGTCAGAGAGAGTAAACAGGTTTTTTTGATCTGCTGTTATAATCCAGGGATTTGTTTAGTGGATATAAAATACGAAATGTATAAGGTAAAGGTAAGATTCCTTCTGATCTTATTATTCTATGATTCTATTAACATCAGCAAAGCAGTCTTTTTGGAGCATTAAAAAAAGTTGCATTCTTTAGAAGGCTCATGAAGCTACTTTGAACATTGTCTCTAGCCATCTATGCCCGTGTGTGTGTGTGTGTGTGTGTGTGTGTGTGTGTGTGTACACGGCTGCTTTATGTTAGTGGATGTGTTATAAATATATGCAATTAGGGTTACCTTCCAAATCAGCAGAGGTCTTCTGAAAGAGATAGGTGCTTTAATACTTCAAGGAGAGGTGCATCATTCATGTGACATACTTTACTAAACATCTGTTTTGGGTTCTTTTTTACATTCTACAAATTGCAGCTCTGATCCCTGAGAGCATCTCACTCTGAATATCTCACTAATATGAATATTTTTCTGAATGAAAATTGTATCTCTGTCCCTCGCCTCTCCCACAGTTTATAAAGCAACTTACTTTTTATACTATAGCTACTGAATTTGCATAGGAGAATATTAAAAGTTTTTTGGGGAAGCCAAAGTACACTATTTCTTTTGGCATAGTCCTGTCTACAAAGTCCTTGTTAGAACTTTGAAGTCTAGAAAGTTAGTTAAATAATATATCCATGCAGAGCCATGTAGCTTCAAACTGGAGAAAATGATTGTGTCTGCCACCAGTCGTTTGCGGTTGAGGTAGCATTAGTGCTCTGTGTATGACAAATGACTCCAATTTTTGGAAAGTTTATATAGACTAGAGCTACTCAAATACAAAGCAAATCTAATTAAATGTAAGTATTTCTTTTTGGCCTTTCTGTAGTGGCGATTGCACCCGTAAAATTAACTATATTCCTTTCTATCTGTTTCTCAATGGTTGAAAGTACAAATAATATTTTTGAGATATGTATTTTAATTCAAGGAGTTGCAGGAAATTAAAGGAAAGGATCCTATATACTTTGTGCATGCCTGCAAAATACTTTCTTGTATAGGAGTCTTGTATTCTTTTGGGTTTTTTACTTCATTAGATTTCAATCTAAGAGTTCCCTTTGCTTCTGAAATAATTTTAAGACAGTGAATTACAACAGAAAAGGCTGTTGGATATTGTCGAAATGTATTTATGAAGTTAAAGTCATCTGTAAATTTTAAAGAGAGGTGTTAACATTCTGTGTTGGCTTCATGGAGAAACCTCATTAAAAAAAGCAAACTGAAAAGATTCTCCATCATTACTGTTTTTAGATCACTGCTCAGGGGCTTTTCTGTATACGAGATGTCACTTCTCTTTAGACACTTCATCCTTTCATATATCATATGAAATTTAGAATACCTTTTGGCACTTTTTCTTTTGATACGTGTATCAGTGAGAGTGGTTTTGGGTTGTGTAGGTAATAAGGGAATGAAAGTGGTGGTAAATAGTGTTGTTTTAAAATTAGTGACAAACTCAAATGATTCCTTTGCAATAAGGAATCTAATAGAGCCATTTACTACTTTGAGATGTATACTCACATTTGCTGATTATTAGAAACTCCTGGCAGAATGTTGTCCCTTTAAAATTTTGCCTTCAGCTTCCCTTCAGTAGTTATGGTTGCTTCATCACTGGAGGTTTTTAAGAAAAGATTGGGCACCCACCTGTCTGAAATGGTATAGGGTCTCCTGCATGAGTAGGGGGTTCAAGACCTCCAAGGTTCCTTCCAGCTCTATTCTGATTGATTTAATAGAATTGATTGTTCCTCTTTCTGTCATGGAATAATTCCCATTCTTAGGACAGCTTTGGCATTATTTTAGAAGGTGATTACCCCCCCCCCAAGTGGGATTCTGTGTAGTTTCAACAGCATATGGAGGTAGCAGACTGCACTTTGATTATCCAATGGAGTACTTTTCCACAGGCAGGGGAATTGGGGAAGAAACCCATAGAATCAAATTTTATCAGCTCAAATTCTAGTCCAAGCTTCTCAAGGACAGTGCCTGATGAGATTGTCCATTGTGTGAAGAAATCAGGGTAGTTATCCAAAATAAATTATAAAATTTGTCTCTTGAAATGTTTTCAATCTGCTGCTGAGTCATACATGTTTCATAGCATTGAAGAAATCAAAATACTACTTACTACTAGGGATATTTCAAGGAGATAATAGTTCTATAACAACACTAAAGTGGCTAAAATGAAAACCAGATTTTGACCAAATGAAGGTTTAAAATGGGATGAGATAATATCCAGACCACTTGAAGGCTGAGCCAGTTTTGCCTAGTGGTTAAGGCACAGGGCTAGAAAGCAGGAGATTGTGAGTTCAAGTCCCACCTGGCTGTGAATGCCAGTTGGGTGACCTTGGGCCAGTCACCCAGCATCAGCTCCACTCACCCTGCAGGGATGTTGTTGTGGAGAAAATAGAAGGAAGGTGAAAGGGATATGCTTTCTGCCTTAAATTATTTGTAAAAATAATAAAGGTGAGGGGGGGAAAGGCATATAACTTGGATTTAAAAACTAAATCTAAATTTATTTCTTGGAATTAGTTCAGTTTTAAACTATTGGAATTTATGGCAAAATTTAATCTGGCCTTAGGTCTGTAATGAACTGATTTGATTGTAGCAAAAATTATGGTAAAGTAAAATTACCACAGCAGTAAGTTACATTTATCACACTTCATTTCCACAGAACCCCTGACGCTATTCTAATAGTCTTGTGGTTGTGATGTCAGCTAATGAAAGAGGGAGAGAGCAAGATAAGAACTGCTTCTAAATGTTAGATATAAAGTGAAAGAGAGATTTGAGCTGATAGCACTGTTTGTCTGCTAAGCCACTATAGTCCTTTCCAAATAAAACTTTGATAAGATTTATTTTTGTTCCATTAGACTGTTGAAGTAATTAAATTTCTTAATTTATGTTGATGGTGTCTGTAAGTGCAATTAAAGTGAGTGATGGCATACTCTCCAGGATGGCTATCAAAATCTATAAATGATTTCACTGCAAGTCTGTAGGGTTAGTCAGGTTAGGCTTGTCAAGGTGAAAATACACAGGACTCCATATAGAATCCTGAATGTTGCTTTTGGTCAGCCTAAGAATGAATATTGGTAAAGAAAGTTGGGCATAATTTGTATCCATGGAGTTTCCCAAATAAACAGTGCCATTCAAAAACATCTGTGGTTTTCGTTGCTAGTTGTTCAGATCATTATACTGTTAGCAGGCTGCTGACAGTAAAGAAAGATGTAATTTCTTTAACCATTAACTGTTTTACTCCCTTTAAATGTGGTTTTGAATTTTTTTTGAAAAACAAGGAACAGTATGAGCTACAGCATTTATACTTACTTGCATTTTTATTAACAATTTCAAATAATATTAAATACTATTTTTAAAAATGATTTGTCTGGTTTTTAATCTGGGATTTTATTTATTTTTTTCCGTTTAGACAATAGCCCTGGGATTTCCTAGACCTAGGACATCCAAGAACTAATTAAATCCAACTTAACTCTTCCTTTTAAGCCAAAGACTGCTAAGAGTTCTTACCAGAAAGGTGTTCTTATTTGTGGTTATGGATGTTGTATACTTTTTTTTTGTCTGTAGAAGTTTCCCAGATAGTTATTCTGCACCTCACTCTATGTGGAACATTCCTTAATGTAAATATAATTTTCGGTAATTATATTATAATTGAGGATGAGAAATGTTAGAGATTGTCAAAGGGTGAAAAATAGATGATATTTTTTAAAAATATTGTATCTTACCATCTTGGCTTAGTTTTCAACTATACTTTGTATCTCTTTATTTTGTAAGAAAAGGAAATTGTGCTAGGTTATGGCTTTAGTCCCTCTGTTGTGATGTAAGTTTAAAATCATTCATTCATTTAAATTTGTTATTCAAATGTGAAGATTTCATGCTTATGAATATAAAATATATACTGCAGAAAACTAGGCTAAGCCTAAGGGCAGGGCCAAACGTGTCATTAGTTTAGTGTCGCTATATTCCTCCAAGAGACCTAAATCTAGCACCCTGTGAATTTACTTTAAGCGTTAATAGATCAGATTCTTGTGTATAGGTATCATGAAATGAACTCTTAGTACTTTTTCCTGGCTCTTGGTTTCTTTCCTGACATATACAATTATTTTCATGTTATAGTACTGCTTAAGTCTCAATATCTCAAGCATGTTAGGCAATATCGTAGACAATATCGTAGAGAACTAATGCAAATAATTTCAGTACAGCACTTAAACATACATACTTAAACATACTAAAGTTAGGCAACCAATAAATTTAAATAAATAAATGCTGCTACTTAAAATATTTTAATTTAGATTTGAGTGTATAATTCCATATGAGTTCTAGAACTGAATCATGTATTAATGATGATCTAAGTCAGAGGTCTTCAACCTTGGTCCCTTTAAGGCTTGTGGACTTCAACTTCCAGAATTCCTCAGCCAGCTATACTGG
>JANHFO010003414.1:440714-461840 GCA_032468095.1 Pareas carinatus
ATTTGGTTTTAAATTGGTTTTAACATTTACGGATTTTAAATTAGCCTTTTATATTATTGTATTTTTAAATTGTTTTTTAAATGTGTCCTGTGTTGTATGTTTTGTTTATTGTCTTAATTTTATATGGCTGTACACCGCCCTGGGTCCCTTCGGGGAGAAGGGCGGTATAGAAATTCAAATAAATCAAATCAAAATCAAATCAAAATAAGGAGAAGAGAGGTGGAAAGAACACACAGACCTGAGGGGTTCCTGTACTGATTGTACAGATATCTGATGTTATTTTTGCTAGCTTCATCTGCTGCTTTCTGTCTGTTTGGGAGCTTATAATCCATTTGCAGGATTGGCACGGCTAGCTGAGTCAGTTTGGTTAGAAGAATATCTGGAATGATGGTATTTAATGCTGAACTGAAGTCCACAAAAAGGACTCTTGCATATATCATTGGGAGATCAAGATGTTGAAGTATGTAGTGTAGAGCCATATTAACAGCATCATCTGCTGATCTGTTTGCTTGGTAGACAAATTGCAAGGGGTCTAGTAATGGTCTGTGATGGTTTTCAGGTGGACCATCATTTTCATAATTACAGATGTCAGTGCAACTGCTCTGTAGTCATTCAGCTCATGATGGTGGATTTCTTTGGCACTGGGGTGAAAGTAGATTGTTTGAAGCAAGAAGGAACATAACACATCTCAAGTGATTTATTAAAGATGTAGGTGAAGATTGGGGTTAGTTGATCAGCACAAGCTTTTATGCAGGCAGGAGTTACTTTGTCTGGTCCTGGTGTTTTTCCAGACTTTTGTTTATGAAATAGGTCTCGCACAGCCTTTTCTGTGATCACCAGAGGAGATTTGCACAAAAGGATGGAGGCCTGACTGTTGTTGGTGTTTCTTGGATGAAGTGGGTAGTGATAGTTGACAGTTGTTTTCCTTCAAACTTACAGTATAACCTATTTAGGTCATCTGCTAATTGTTGGTTCCCTTCAGCATGTGATGGAGGTTTGCTATAATCAGGGATATTTTTAAGGGTTTTCCACATATTTGATTGTTCATTCTTTGAGAGATGATTGCTCAGCTTTTCAGAGTAACTTCTTTTTGCTGCTCTGATCTCTCTTGTTAATACATTTCTGGTATGATTGTACACAATTCTGTCTCCTTTTCTTTAGGGTTTTTCTTTGGCACGGTGTAATTGTTTAAGTTTAGCTGTAAACCAGGGTTTATTGTTACTGTATATTCTCAGGTTTCTGGTTGGTCCACATTTTAGTTTCTTTAGTTTTTTTACAGCTTCAAATATTTATATGCATTCTGAGTAAACATTTTGGTTGTTTGTTTCTTTTTTTCTCAGAGTGACATATTTAAGAGTTTACCAGATAGGCCTAATCTAACCTTTGATCAAATAAGCATGGACATTGCAGTCACTTGATCTAGCGATTATCTAGTTTCCTAATTCTACTTGCTACTCTCTGGAAATTTTCTCTGAAAGCAGTAATGGGAATGTTCACTTTTGTGTGTATAAGATACATGACAACAGAGCTATATTTATTGCTAAGGCTGGTTTAGTTCTGCAGCTTCTGTTTAGTTTTTTGAGAGTGGACATTTTCTCTGCAGTTCTTTAAACTGAGTTAGGGACAGCTTTAAACTGATCCTTCTGGTATTCATGCGTGCATGCTCTTTGTGCACAGAGTGATGCTTTTTGTCCATAATTCATCACTAATCTCCCCAAGTCACAAATAGCATTTTGCTAGTTTGTTACAGGTTTTCCCTCAGTTTACAACCTTTGTTTAGTGGTTATTTGAAGTTACAGGGGTGCTGAAAAAATGACTTACAATCGCTCCTTGCACTTACAACCATCATAGCGTTCTCACAATCACATGGTCAAAATTTGGGCGCTTGGCAACTGGCATGTATTTATCATGGCTGCAGTGTTCTGGAGTCATGTGATTACAATTTGTGATCTTCCAAGCTGGCTTCTGACAAGCAAAGTCAATAAGAGAAGCTGGATTTGCTTAGCAAGCATAAGATTCACTTTTAATAACTGCAAAGAATTGCTTAACACCTGAGGCACAAAAAGTTATAAAATTAGGTGTAATTCATTTAATATCTGGTCCCAATTGTGATTGTAGGTCGAGGACTACCTGTATATCTAAACCTTGGCCATTTTCAGATGTGTGGACGTCAGCTCCCAGAATTCCCCAGATAGCATTCTGCCTGGAGAATTCTGGAAGTTGAAGTCCACACATCTGAAAATAGCTACGATTGAGAAGCACTGGATTAGCAAAGCAAATGTTGCCCCTATCTTTAAAAAAACAGCAAAGGAGAATTCAAAGAATTGCAGGCCAGTCTGCCACAGTGTCTGGAGAGTGCACATCTTAAAGTTATTTAACTGAAAGCATTTTGAAAACAATGTTCAGCAGGGGATTATCAAGCTATTCTTAATTTTTATGGGACAACTCGGAAGAGTGCTGTAGGGATGATATATTTTGATTTTAGCAAAGTTTTTTGATAGAGTGGCGTTATGAGTGGCAAGATATTTAAGAGTAGGCTGGATGGCATGAGAAGGGCAGATATACTGTATTACATCGATTATAAGATGCATGTTTTTTTTGTATTTTGATGTCTCTGTATTCATGGTGCATCTTATATTTGATGGCATCTTACCAGGGTAAAGGATATGCTCCGAAAAGCTGTGTGCATTCAACCAAGGTCTTGCGAACAGGAAGTGGGGGTAAACTAGCAGCCATTGCTGCAGCTGCTGCAAAGGCCAGGCCAAGAATAAGTGTGTGAGGAGCCTCAGCAAGCGTGGGGTGGGACCTATATATTAATTCTGTGCTTGCCCTTCAGCCAGCTCTGGTTGCTGCGCAGTTTGGGATAGAATTCACTTTGATGCTGCATTTAAACGAAAACTTATTTCTAACTTAGAAAAATAAGGATGCGTCTTATAATTGATGGCATCTTGTAATTGATGTAATATGGTATTACATCTCAAACTGCCTCAAAATATGTAGAACACCCATTCGCAACGTCTCAGCAGATTGGAGGGGGATATCAAGTATGCTGTTATAAGTCCTGGTCCTTGTATTTTTGAGCAGTTTTTGAGCAATTTTACATGAAGAGGTTAACTGAATGGCAAGTTTTTGCAGACAATGTAATTAGGTGAGATGGTTTTGTAAAACACAGGTTTTCAACCTTTTTCAAGCTGTGGACCCCAAAACGTGTCGTTGCTACATTGCAGACCCCATTTCCACAAATTCAACTAATTATTAATTGACAATTCATGTATATTAATTTTTCCAAAATTGTTTTGATCTGTCTGCGAGGCCCCATGGCAACTTGCCACGAACCCCAAAGGATCCATGGATCCCAGGTTGAAAACCTCTGTTCTAGAAGACTAAAGCAATTCATTTATGTAATAAATGAGCTGAGAGCAAGTTAACAGTTAAGTGCAAAGTTATACATGTAATAAATATAGCTTAAAATTACACAAGTGCAATTACTGGATTTGGTAATAATTACTGTGGAAAAATAAACCTTGCAATAATAGTTGATTGTCAACTTAATATTAGTCAGTCGGATGATATGACTGCCAAAAAGCTAAATGCACTTTGAGCCTGGATTAACAGAAGTGTTGTTTCTAAATCATAGCCCTCCAAGTCAAGCTCATTTTAAATTTAATACTCAGACAAACAAGGGAGATATCCATAGCTGTGTTCCACCTTCTCTGTTACTGCTTATCTGTCTGTCAAGTGTTTTGGCATGGTGCAAGATATGTTATTACATGTTTTTATAAGGTGTGTAAGTCACAGAATCCTTTTAAAAATAATAGAAATAACCATCTTGTTAGGAACCGTGACTGATTATTTTCGCTGCTGCGATTGCTATTTTTCCATTTCTCAGAATGTGAAATAGCTGAAACCTGAGTGAAAACTGAATTCACATATTCTACCTATATGAAACCTATTGCAGAGTGAGCTCTATGGAAGAGCAAGCTGCCAGCCTCAACTATGAGAGGGCTATTATATTTATTGTGTATTTTCCAACCTTTTTAAATTTCCTTTTTTGGGTGTGTGTGTGTGTGTATGATGCTTATGTCCAAATGTCATATAAAAATGCTGCGTTCAAATATTATATAGTGGTTGGGCCAGTGAATTCAAAGATTTAAAATAGCTTGAGAAATCGGTACAATTTCTTAAGACATGTCTTCATACATGAAGGCACATCTGAAAGTGTCTTCATTTAATTCTAGGTTCCCAAATAGCGTCTTTTCAATGAATTCCTTGTTCTGCTACGTAAAACAAGAGTTGCTTTCATTCCAAGTGTCCTTTGTAGAAAAGCTTGTGTATGCTTTGCTAATTGGAGCAGGTGACATGAAGACAAAACACTGCTGGTAACTTACTGAAATATTCATACAATTCATTGTTCTTCTGTTTGTTCTGAACGTTAGTAAAGCATAACACAAAGCACTGGCTTTGATGAAGACACACTCTTTGTTTAATATGCAAATTGTGTGGGCAAACTTTTAAAATCTAAATTTAAAAGAATGGATAGAGACACAAATGGTATATAGATTTGTATGTGCCTAAGCTTATTTGGCTAACATATTACTGTATTCATTTCAATTAATGCTGAACTTGAAGGCTTTCCCAAATAATCTAAAGTAATTCTTTAAATGCAAAATGGGAATGAACCATATTCTGGCAAGTGTAATTGTGAAATAGAAGAATGCCATAGAATATTTTGAACAGGCTTTGATCACTATATGTTTATTCACAGTGCTTATATTTATATTTGTACATTATTAAATTAAATATCTCCTCTTATCAGCAAAGATTTGAAAGGATGTACGGGGGTATGTTTACTCAATGTTGGATTCATGAGACCATTTTGGATGAATGAACACCCAGTTTCTGTTTGAAGACATGTAGAACAGAACTTACTACATCATTTAGCAACGTGACAAAATAATCAAGAAATTCAACTTGATAGATAGCCTTTGACCCACAGATTCTGTTTTGACACACTGATTCAGGTCCTCCCCTCCCCTCTGTCTTTTGTGTACACCGAACATAACCAGTATTTAACCATTCTTCATCAGGCTGGGTTTTAAACACTTTATCAGCTTGGTAGCCTTCCTTTGACTTCATCCAGTTTGTCACTGCTCTTTTTGAACTATGGAGCCCAGAACTGGACACAGTACTTCAAATGAAGTCTAACTATGTCAGAGAAGAGTAGAACAGTTACTACTTGTTATCTGGACCAGAGGTCTCCAACCTTGGTCCCTTTAAGTCTTGTGGACTTCAACTCCCAGAATACCTCAGCCACCTCATGCTGGCTGAGGAATTCTAGGAGTTGAAGTCCACAAGCCTTAAAGGGACTAAGGTTGGAGACCTCTGATCTGAACTTTACGCTTTGGAAAATGCATATCGAGATAGCATTTGCCTTTTTATCACCTTCATAACATTGCACCTTATTTTATGCTTATGTTTCACACCCACATGAGTCAAGAGTTGGACACCCTTGATTTAAAATATTAGCCATCTTTCCCAGCTTTCTGCCATATGCAAACTTTGTAAGCGCCCCTCAGCTCTCTCATGAAGATAATCGATGAAACTGATGAGCTGTACAAAGCCCAGGAGAGAGCTCTGTTATATTGACTTAGGACCACAATGGACTGCAGAATTTTGGTTGTAAGCCATTGTAGTTGTAACTTGAGGCCCCATTTATCCAAACATGATTTTATGATAGTTTTTACAATATTCGTAAAGCAAGTCATTAGTCATAAAGTGAATTATGAACATTTGTTTGAAATTGACAAAAATGCCAGAAACTGGGGAAAAAACAATGCAAATCATGGTTACATGACTGGGACACTACAACTGGTTGTAAATGTGAGCCTGTTGCCAAGCTCCTAAAATGCAATCCTGTGACCACAGGGCAGGGAGCGTATAACCTCAAGAATGAGTTATGGATAGCTTTTTAAAAGTGTGTCATAACTTCAAACGGTCATTAAATGACCAGTCATAAATTGAGAACTGCCTGTACTGGAGCCATTAAGGACATTCTTTTGGAACAATTGTATGATTCTATCTGTGATGCGATTATATAATTCTAATACATTGTTCTTTATGTCTTAATCTCTCAGACTTATCTCATGCTAGGGTAGGATATGTAGAGATTCATTTTGATTTTAGATTTCCTTAATACAAAAGTAAGCATTTCCCATTTTATAGCTGAGTGTCCTGTTTAATTGAAGTTTTATTAAATAAGTAGATGAATGCATGCATATAAAGATAAAAGCAGTATCATAGCTAAAGTGGTCTTCCAATCTGCTCTTTTCTGGATTTGTTTGACTAACCTTCATAATTTATAGCTATGAGTGGGAAAGTCTGATTTAGAATGCCAGCTTAGATTAGTATGTAAATTAAATTTCCCTAAATTAAATTTCCCTGCTGTGTCATGAAATTCACTATAGTGATTTTAAGAAATTAAGATGCTATTAGGCTAATCAAGCTGACAGGAATGGTGTGAGTATGTAGCATTGGAATGGAGAGCTTTTTAACATGTTTCTGAGAAAGAGGTAGGACATCCCATATATAACCCAAATAGCCATTATCTTAATTAGGTATTAAAAGTTAGTGTGTGTTCAATCTCTTTCAATTCTGCTAGAATTGTATAGTGATTCTTTTTTTAAAAAAAAACTGTATAGAAAGGATAAATAATTATTTAAATATAATTTCAGATCTCTTGGAAAAGTCCCGTGTTGTTAAACAGCCCAGAGGTGAAAGAAATTTTCATATTTTCTATCAAATTCTGTCTGGAGGATCAGAAGATATGCTCAGTAAGTATAATTTTGGAGAATATTGAAATTACAACTGCACATGGAAGTAGACAATTTACTTCTAAGATGCCTTAACTAATTTGGCATGGTGTGCGTTCTTTTATTTAAATCCATGCATGGAAAAAATGCCTGCTGTTATTGCTGCTCAATAATAGCAGTGATATGGATTTGCTAGTAAAAAGATGTGTTTTTATTTTAACAGAAAAACTTAAGCTGGAGAGAGACTTCAGTCGATACAATTACTTAGGTCTGGGCTCTGCAAAAGTAAATGGACTAGATGATGCTGTAAACTTCAGAACAGTTAAGGTAAGGATTCGTGCCCTTCTGCTATATTCAGTATTGGTTCAATCTCAGTTCGAAGTGTTATTTATTTATTTGTGTCCCATTTTGTTTTTACAAATAACTAAAGTTAGCAGACAAATCCAACATACTCTCTTCCTTCTATTTTCCCTGACAACAACCCTTAGAGGTGAATTAGGCTGAGAGACAGTAGCTGGCCCAAGGTCACCCAGCTGGCTTTCATGCCTAAGGTGGGACTAGAATTCATGGTCTCCTAGTTTCTAGCCTGGTGCCTTAACCACTAGATCAAATTAGCCTAAACCTGCAACTAATGATGAGATCTGATTGGCATTCATTTAAGCAGATGGGAGTATTACAGGTGGAATTGAGATGACCTACTCTTTTGCATTGGTTTTTGCATTGCATTAACATATATGACCTCCAGGTTCCCTTCCACCTCTGGTTCTATCAACCTCCTTTATTTTTACATTTCTTATGACTTCTAGCCACCAGAATAAATAATATCCCTCTTACTACCCTGATTGCTAAAATGCTATGGATCAGGAACGTAAAACTACTTATAAATACATTCAAGGATTTTTTTAAAAAGAGCCAAACAGTAATTAAAACATTTAACTGTGAATTAAAGATTATTTCCAATAATATCTGTAGTTTAAATAAAATCTTGTGTGAGTTTTAAAAACTCCTGTAATCTATACACCTCTTTCCTTATGTTCCTATTTATATCCTAAAGCCTTGTTCCACTTGTCTTTCTATGCCGAAGTTGCCACCTGGAAGCAAGACTTTTCATTATTAGCACCCTTATTTTGGTACATTTTGTCCTGTAAGGTGTACTTCTTTTTTCTGTGCCAGGCAAAGGTATTTTTTAATACACTAAGGCCTTTTCATAATGTGATAATACTGCCATGATTTTTAACTTACCATTGCTTTTATTTTCTACTTTAATGTTTATCATGTTGGTTTTATTTTGTACTATTCTTGTGGAATATTTTACTGTATGTTTTTGTTATCGAAAGTGATATAGAAATGTAAATAAATACTACTTAGTTGACTGTGAAAATAAAATAAATTGGGTGCAGTGGGTGACAGCTACCAGGAAGGAGGAAAAGGTGAAAATGTAATAAATAAAACATGATTTCCATCTTCTAGAATGCAATGCAGATCGTGGGATTTATGGACCCTGAGATCCAGTCAGTATTTGAAGTTGTTGCTGCTGTTTTAAAACTGGGAAACATTGAATTTAAACCAGAATCTCGTGTGAATGGATTAGATGAAAGTAAAATCAAAGATAAAAATGGTAATTCAAATAACTGAGTTTAATTGAGTAACATTTACCTTCTCTCCTTTGGTTTAAAGTGCTAATTTTTTTTGGCTTGCTTCTAAATCTATTTCAAGGTCAATGAGAGAATCTTTATTGCAAAATCCTTATTAGTATACTATGTATTTTTCTTTCAGTTTGAAATTGTTCAGAATTCTTTATCAGACAAGATTTTTTTTAAAAAAAATCCTTACGTACTACTGTTCAAGTTAATTGAAGGTCTTCTGGTATGTATTTAGTCTGTAGAAGATAAGCATGTACAAAATAAAAACCACATTTTCTTATACTACATTAATCTTTTCCCGCTTTATCCAGTCTTAAAATTACCAACTTAATTTTAGCTATTTAGTGGACTTTAGCAGTATCTGATACAGAAAGTGATACAAAAGCCTTGAAGTACTGTACTTTATGCACTCAAGAATGAAAGAAAAGTAGGTTGGACAGAAAAACAGAGGCTGGATAATTTTGCAGTCATAGAGTTTGAATTTAATAATAATGTCTCAAAATGGAATAAGGGATGGAATTGCACACATTCAGATTGGACTCTTTCAGATCCTTGGGCTTTTTAATTTGCATGCTCTCTATCTTGAAGTGCTGGGATGAAGCAACAGTAAATTTAGTATGTTTGTTAAAAATATAGCATTCAATTTTCGCTCAAATGTATTTTCATCCTTGGGTAAAGCAGTTTCCTTGGTAGGTAGAAAGTAGTTAAAATAGGCAGTCTTTGTATTTAAAAAGCTACAGATAATTTTAGATGACATGGCAGATATTTAAAAATACATTTTAGAAAGGAAATCGGGAAAAGCTACACTTGTGTGCAAAGCTGAGCACCCTTTGTCAAATTGTATGTTTCAGTGAATCACTAGGTAAACAGAAGGTGACACACCCTCTACATGGTAGAAAGTTAAATACAACATCGTTCTGCAAATTTGAATGCATGCTTACTATTTCTATGCAGTTGTTTGCCCAGTCAAAATAAGGAAATAAAGAATAAGGCAGGTGAAGCTGTTTTGCCTAGCCAGTTGCTAGAAGAAAGTACTGTTCAAGTGAATAAATATTTTTTCTCTCGGAATATATAATAAAACTCACATCGAACTGTGTATGCTTCAAGTTATGATTCTTCTTTTTCACAGAACTCAAAGAAATATGCGAGTTGACAGGCATTGATCAGTCAGTTCTGGAAAGAGCTTTTAGCTTCCGCACTGTTGAAGCCAAGCAAGAGAAAGTATCTACAACTTTAAATGTAGCTCAGGTAATGCCAGATGACTACAATAGTGAATTCTTTTTTTCCCCTTCAACAACAGGTGGTCCCAAAAGGTTTAAGTTAGTATTTTTTTAAAAAAAAAAGAATTCTGAAGCACATCAAAAGACCATGAGTGGCTATTGATTCTTGCCACCTTACGCTGTGCCAACACCAGAAAATATTTTAATTAATCTTCAATGCTTTTGATTCTTTTCTTTTTCTTTTTAATTAGGCTTATTATGCTCGGGATGCTCTGGCAAAGAATCTTTACAGTAGACTGTTTTGTTGGCTTGTTACCCGAATCAATGAAAGCATTAAGGTAGAGTTCATTAAACTGCAATACAATTTCAATGATAGCAGATAAAAAATGAATGGTCATCTATGTTTGCATATAAGCAATATGCACGTCATATGCTATTTCTTAATTTATAGTACTTTTTATTTATCTATCTTGCTGCTATCTATTATTAATATTATGAAAATATTAACTTTTTCTACAGGCACAATCCAAAGTAAGGAAGAAAGTAATGGGGGTTTTGGACATCTATGGCTTTGAAATTTTTGAGGTATTTTCTTTATTTCAAGCTAATGTGTTAGCAATATATATATAATAATGTATTTGCTTATTTGTATCTCCCCCCATCTTTAAAAAATATTTGAAATCAACATACAATAGCTTAAGAATTAATTATCATAGAGTCTCAGTAAATCATGACTGGCTAAATTGTCATGAATGAAGCACACTAAATTTTGACCAGATATACATTTAGATTAAATGTAAAAAATTTGGCAAACAAAAATGTTGCTGCTAGTAGACGTAAGGCATATATTGAAGCTCATTTGCATTATGTCATGCCCCATTGGTTGTCTTTACCCCTTTATTGGGGAAGGTGGAAGAGAGATTATTGCCAAGACATTTTGAAACATGCAAATAGTTAGTTGGCAAATTGTTTAATTTTTTTTAATTGAAGAATCTTTCAGCCTCTTCAATCATTCCTCAGGTAGGTTTAGATATCTGTTGCACGCATCATGTTTGGTTAGAAGCTCTTCTAGGATAAAACTTTGTAGAAATAAGTATCATGTGACTTTTATGGCTGAAAAAATTATCTGTGTATTCTAAACAGATTATATTTGTTTTAATAAGGTTAAAGGATAAATCGAAGATAGTTACTGAGAGCATGCTAAATACAGAGCTGAAATGATTTTCCAATTAGTACATCTGTGTCTAAGATTATTACATTCAAGATTTACATAATTAGATATGCACTTAAAATTGATAAAATATAATATAACTGTTACCTGAACATATAGAGTATTGATTTTTGAAAGCAATGGTTTTATTTAGAGTGAGTAAACATGACTTTGAAATTTATTTATTATTTATTTATTTATTGGATTTATATACCACCCTTCTCCCAAAGAACCCAGGGCGGTGTAATAGTTTAAGGTAAAAAAAAAGATGAGTAAAAGAAAAACTGCTTCTGTTCCTAAAATTTCATGAATGAAGTTGCCGGATTGGTTTTTTAATGACTATAATTGAGACCAGTAACTCTATTGCTAAGCTATGTGGTCACAAGGGGGAAAAAAAATCACATGACCATGTTGTCAGCCCTCTCAAGTAAGCCAGATACAAAAGATGACCAGATGAGCTAATTCTATTTTGTTTTAAGAACAGAATTTCGTAAGTTTGAAATCTACCACTGCCTGCTTGATCCATTAGGGCCAGTCTTTCCGAAGTTTCTTTCTCTGACCATTAAACAAATATGGACTTCCTTTTCTCTTGCCTGATCAGTTCCTAGGAAGCATCTTTCACAGCTATTTTCACATACCATTATATCTGCTAATTTACAGCAGAAATTCTGGTTGTGGTTGTTAAATAAATCATGCATGATCCTTAAGTGTGACATCATGTGACTGTAACTTGCTACTTCCTGCTGGTTTCCCCAATGACTTTGATTGTTGGAAACCAGCAGTGAAAGTCACAAATAGCAATCATGTGACCACAAAGATAGTGCAACAGCTGCAAATCATAAGTCTCCTCATTTAGTACCATTGTAACTACCAAAGGTTGTTGAATGAGTGGTTGCAAAACAAGTAAGAACTACCTCTATATGTACAATATGTTGTAAAGTGCTTGTTTTTTTTAACAAAATGTTAGCATGATTATAGAACACTAACAAATTTACTCTTTTTTTCTTTTGAAAATCTTGAATAAAACAAAGCATTAGATAGAAAATGTCAACTTTACAATGCTTTGCTTAGTGATGGAAATTCTAGTCCCAATTTCCATAGTAACTCAAGGACTACTTGTAGCTTTCTCTTAAAATTAAGGAAATACTTGAAGCAGGATGATACCGAGTTAATTAGATTTACTGTAGTTTCTTTATGTTAGAAATAACTAATTTTAGTTATGAGAATGCTTTCACTTTCCTTTTTTAATGGTTCCTTACTGAATGTTATTACCTATTTAGAGTTGCAGGACTATATGTGATCATCCAATTGGCTTTACATCCATTTTTATTTAAATGAAAGCAGTGGAAAAATCCTATGATGCTTTAAATATATACAATACTTTATCCTGAATAGGGAATGCTATTCATAAAAAGAGAGGTTTATTTGTTGGGCCTTATAGGTAAATAGAACAGACAGAAATAACAATAAATTCAAAATAATTCTGCTGAGCTTTAGTTAGTTCAATAACCATATACTAATAGTCTGTAAAGGTAAGGATGAATAGTAATAACAGGAAATACAATTTAAGGTGTATTCAGGATATGAATCATAATAATAATTCAAGTAATGGTGATAGTATTGTGAGAACAATTTAAAGGTATCTATTAGTAAGTTTTAAGACTCAAATTTGTTCACTGAGTGGTTTAGGAACAGCAAAAATATTAACATTAACCATTGTAAAAGTTCACTAGTGATAGCAGCGTATACCTTTATAAATTTAGGATCATATGCAATTTAAAATATACTGGTACCTATAGCCTTTCAGTTGTTATTGATTGAATGGAGTAGGAATCTGTATTTCTCACATCTATCCATCTTCTTTAGAAGATAATCGCATGCTTGAGTTTTCTTTTTTGTGACAATTCTTCCAATACTACTTCTAATTTAGAAAATTTGAAAATTGGTATCTGTGAAGGTTTCTTAACAATTGAATTCACTTGGCTGTAGCTGCCATCTGGAAGAACAGCAATTCTGTGCCTTAATAAAAAAGATATTCTACTGTCTTTTTGTAAGACTGTAAAGACTTGATTTTGTCATTGGGCTTAGAGATAGAATCTGTACAGTATTGATTACTGTTGGAGGTTGTTATAGCTCAACTACTGTATTGTTAATTTTTTATATTGTTTTTATATAGAATTCTTGTATTATTTTTTGTTTTTGATGGTTTTAATTGCTGCAAGTCACCCACAGTATTGTATTTGAGATAAGTAGCTATATAAATTAAAATCATATTTGCACTTATTTATTTATTACGTACCCCGCTGTGTTTTTTTGCTTCTTTTGCAGTGTGTTACTTGTGCCAGTCTTAAGAGAAATTGATTTCTTGAGACAAGTAAAAAACCAAAAAACCATAAACCTGTAGTTGTGGTATTACCAATACCAAAAAGAAGTGTTTATACGTGTGACTAAAGTCTATCAGGCAATGTACAGAATATATTGATATGATTATCGTAATAAATTGTAAAATTGGCTTGCAGGCTATAAGTTTTTTTATTTATAACCATTCCAAGTGTGATTAATGACACTTTTTTCTTTTGTTGGGTAGGATAACAGTTTTGAACAGTTTATTATTAACTACTGCAATGAGAAACTGCAGCAGATCTTCATTGAACTTACTCTAAAGGAGGAACAAGAAGAATATATACGAGAGGTATAGATTTGTTTCCTGTATAACTTCTCAGTCCTGTCATAAGTAGCTTCCTCTATTTGCCTTTATTAACATTTGGAAAAGTTGTTCTTTGCCAGTCTTGTAAGATACGAAATTATTCCATTATGCTGACAGCTGTTAATGAATCATAAAGGTTAGCTATGAAAAAAAATTAATGATCCAAAAGGCACAAATGAGAATTTGTTAGGGTTGGCAAAAAAATTTGTTGAAGAAGTAGCAAAGCATGTGATTATCCTGTAAGCATAGATGCGAACATCAGAATACTTCACAGGTAATATAAATTATGTTTTGGTGATGCTCAGTATTGCACAATACCTGATTGATGACATTACAAAAATTAGTACCACCAAACTGTAATCTATTCTATTCTGATGGAATCATTTAAACTGAGCATCTGTCCTCCTGAAGATGAAGATTAAAGGCAGAGAAATCTCCAGGGTTTGTGAAGTGAAACAGTCATTTCCTTAGAAATACTCTCAAGATGTGCAAAGTGTTTATTGACCCAAGGCTTTGCACTGAAGGAATTTGGATCTGTTTCAATTAAGTGCATGGGAAATTGACACAGATTGAGGAATGGAATGGAAAACACATCTGGCAGTTATTCAAGAACACTCAGTTTGGTTTAGCAACATTAGCAGTTTCTGCGTTTCGAACAAATATAGGTCTTTGAAAGAAGTCAAATATTGCTGGTCTTCCTGTACTTAAAAGAATCCTACATAATTAACTATTGAGAAGAGAATGTAAGGCAGTCATAGTGTCCCTCCACAGTTTTAGAGTTTAATTAATCAGTTTAATTAATCAGTCTAGATTTATAATCCAGAAAACACAGTTTGTCTTCTATGACTGTTTAAGTATGGTGTATGTATTGTAAGCTTTAAATATCTTACTACCGTAAAGCATACACTTAAATCATGCCATCTCCTCTGATGGGTGTTGCATAATAGTTACATATTCCAGACTTGAGAGCATGGAATAACAAAGGAAATTTGAACAGATCCCTATGCAATTACTTTTAGATTAGTTCAAGAGTATTCTTTAAGTACAAAGCTAATTTCAATGCTTTTTCAGAGTGTTGAATTGTATAGGGAAAAAATAAACACAATTGGGGGAAATCACTCAGTTACAGATGTCCAATATTTTTTGTTATATTTATGTTTTGTTTGTTTGTTTGTTTGAATTTCTATACTGCTCTTCTCCAACAGGACCTAGGGCGGTGAACAACCAAGTAAAAATACATAAATCAAAAATTAAAACAAACTTAAAAGATATTAAATCTAGTGGTTATAATTATTTAAAACCTCAAGACAAAACCACAATTAAAAACCGAATTAAAATTCCAATCAAAAAGGGTGGGGGCTAGGACAGCCCAGCTTACACAAACAGTTAAGTTTTTAGGGCACGGCGAAACACACAGGTCCGGTATCCTGCCTATCTCTGGGGGGAGCTCATTCCAGAGGGAGGGTGCTGCTACAGAGAAGGCTCTCCCCCTGATGGTTACCAGCCGACATTGTTTGGCCGACTGCACCCTGAGGACACCCTTTCTGTGGGAGCGTACTGGCCTATGGGAGGCATTTGCTGGTAAAAGGCGGCCCTGTAAATACCTAGGCCCTAAACCATGGAGCGCTTTAAAGGTGGTAACCAACACCTTGAAGTGCATCCGGAAGACCACAGGAAGCCAGTGCAGCTCACGCAGAAGAGGAGTCACATGGGAGCGTCTCATCGCTCCCATAATCCCACGTGCAGCCACATTCTGGACCAACTGTAGTCTTCGGGGGAGCCCCATGTAGAGAGCATTACAGTAGTCCAGACGGAAAATGATGAGAGCCTGAGTGACCGTGCGGAGGGAGTCCCGATCCAGAAAGGGATGCAATTGGCGTATCAAGCAAACCTGATAAAATCCCCTCTGGCCACGGCCGTCATATGCTCTTCCAAAGGCAACCGTGCATCCAGGAGGACGCCCAAATTGCGAGCCCTCTCCGTGGGACCAATGTTTCGCCCCTGATAGCCAGGAATGGCAACAGTTGGCTATATCGGGACGCCGGAAGCCATAGCCACTCGGTCTTGAAAGGATTGAATCTGAGTCTGTTCCTCCTCTTGTTAACTAAATGTCAGCTTTTGGTTATATTAGTTCTGTTGAACTTGTAGAGCTTTGCATGCATGCATTTCCTAGCTTTGCATGGATGGAGAACCTATACAATTGTGTTCTTGTTAAAAATTATTAGGCCATATTTTTTTCTCAGCTTTTCAACCTTTTTTATAGGATATTGAATGGACTCACATTGAATACTTCAACAATGCAATAATTTGTGATCTTATAGAGAATGTAAGTCTTCCATGCAAAATTCTTTTGAATTGTTTTGTTGTTTATTGTATCTGTGTTTAATTTTTTCCCCTTTTTATCAGAAATTCAGCTGGCAGTGAATGATACTGTTCATCTATTACTGTTTGCACTTTTATTTACGGTGATACACAAAAAGTATTAGTGGAACAGCTTGCCTTCAGAAGTTATAGGTGCTCAATCATTTTTAAGAAAAGACAGAATAGTCACCTATCTGAAATGGTATAGAGTCTCCTGCTTGAGCAGGTGGTTGGACACAACCTCCAATGTCCCTTCCAGCTCTGTTCCGATTCATTGATTGAAAAATAGAAAGGAAGGAAATACAGGCAGGGCAAAAAGAAAATTTATATTTATTTATTTTTCATATTTATATGCCGTCCCTCTCCATGTACTCCAGAAATATAGAAAGTTTTTAAGCAAGGCATTAAAACCTTATTCCAGTAAGTATTATATTTTACCTGGTAACATATATATAGTTCAATTTGGTTAATAAATTCCATTATTGAACATGTAAATTTTCTGTTACTTAGTGAATAATCTTTCATTGGAACTGAAGCATATAAGTGCAAACAATTCCTATTACCTACCTAGACCATCTCATGTCAGATTAGTTTCTTGGCAACAGTGTAAACTGGATAAATACTTTCATTTGCATATGACGAAAGATCAGCTTTTTCCTATTCTGAAAGTCTCTTCTGAACTTTTCTTAGAGGAACAAACCACATTGGCCTGGTTCACCTCTCACACAGCTATAAAGTTACTTGTTTGGGACTTTATGTTGTCAACCCCAGCCTTTGTGATTTGGGTTATGGATTATGTAACTTAATAAGTTGTAAGAAATAGCTGGTTGTAGCTTTTTCAACAAACCATGTTTAGTATATTGTGTCAAAGAATTCTGTGAATATATGTGGGATGACAATCATGTAGAGGATTTAGTAAGATATGGCCATAAAGAACATTGTGTAGTCTTTTGGAGAAACCAATATTTTGATAAGATTATTCTATATCAAACAAAATAAATATATTGTTCCCAGCAGAACTCTCCTGTTCTCTATACTATAATATAGCAAAAAAAAAAAGACTTTGCCAATACAGGTAGTCTTCAACTTACAGCTACAATTGAGCCCAAAATTCCTTTTGCTAAGTGAAACTGTTTGTTAAATGAATTTTGCCCCATTTTACAACTTTTCTTGCTATAATTGTTAACTGTATCATAGCAGTTGTTAAGTTAGTAACATAATTGTTAAGCGAATCGATCTTCCCCATTGACTTTGCTTATCAGAAGTTCGCAAAAGGTGATCACATGACCATGGGAATGCTGTAAGTGTGAAAAAGTGTCATAACTCTTTTTTTAGTGTCGCTGTAACTTTGAATGGTCACTAAATGAACTGTTGCAAGTTGAGGACTACCTGTATTAATAATTTATCCTTTAAAAAAGGTTCTAAGACCGCATGAATAATGGGGCAGTTCAGATGCCGTCTGTATCTATGTCATTTTCTTCAGTGAGTGTTCGGTGTTTTGCATGTCTTCATTTTTTGAAAGCTGTGATAAATGGTGATCATTGTCATAGCACCTGAACTGCTTCCTTAAGTTGTTCCAATGTTTTCCTATAATCATATCTGTAATTTTTCATGGAAGATATGCGAGGTAGCCCCATCTCTCGAACCCGAGAAACAACTGCCTCTGAAGGATTCCAGTGCTGGTGCTTGTTTCTTATACATGTTCCAGGAATCTGTTGAGAATTTGCAGAAGACAGGACCGTTAAGTGTGAATCAGCTTTAAAATCAGCTTCAAACAGGGGAAAGCTTTTTGTCTTGATAGTCAGATAGAATGTTTCATACCGGAATCAGTGTTGCTATTATCATTGCGTCTGCTCTATTTAAAACTCTTATGTGACAGGAATGTATGGCTTTTTTTAAAACTAAGCTATGATCCATCTTTATGGTGGTACATCTGTCTTCAGGGGAATAGGGAAAGGTAGATATTTTCGTGCTGGGAAAGTAGATTGGAAGGCTTGAACAGGAAGTTCCAAATCTTAATATTTCAATTTCATTTATGCTGTATGTTTTTTCTTACAGCAATTATTAACTCGTGTTCAGGTGAATGATATTTAGAAATGTTATTCCGTTCATAGTTTGCTTGATGCTTGTTTACTTGATCTAAATCAGTAGATAGACTAGTGGGTTTATGGTAATCTGATTCACTTGTTTTTTCATTGTAGCACAGTCAAGTGTATGTACTTCTTAAAGCGTATGATAGAATGTTTGTGTCCTAATAATAAAATGAATGACTGTATTACTCAACAGAATCAGAATGGAATCCTTGCTATGCTAGATGAAGAATGTCTGCGACCAGGGGCTGTTACTGATGAAACCTTCTTAGAAAAATTGAACCAGGTCTGTGCTACTCACCAACACTTTGAAAGCAGGATGAGCAAATGTTCCCGTTTCTTGAATGACACCTCCCTCCCTCACAGTTGCTTCAGGATTCAACATTATGCTGGCAAGGTAAGATATTCCAATAGCCTTGAATATTGGAAAACACGCTTGCTTTTGACATCGTTCCCCCCAATCAAAAAGATAAAGGTTCAAATTCCATGAAACATCATCTCAATGGGATTGACCTGCCTTATTTGCATCAGCAAAAGGGGTATGCTGCAGATTACATTGGTCAAGCAATTATAGCTGGCAGAATCCAGGAGAAGAATCTTTTCTGCTATAGCTTCCACTTCTGGAACATTGTGCCGTTCAAGATGAGATCCACTTGACCTTCTGAAAGGGCCACAAAGCCAGGCTCTGCCAATTGGCTTGACAACCCCATGGGGGCTTTCCACATTGAAGTGGATTAAAATGAAGATCTCACCTCCACCCCATTTTTGTTTGGGTTCCTGGTTTCCCCTATTTTTGTTATCTTTTGATAGTTTAACATTTAAATGTTTTATATTTCCGTTTTATGATATTGTAAGCCTTCCAGAGTCACTTGCCCATAAAGGTAGAGTGGACCTAAGAGAAACAACATGCATTGATGAGTGATTAGTTAGTTGCCTTTGGTAGTTTTCATTCCAATACTTTCCCAAACATTACAACAATTTATACCTGAAGAGTTACATATAATTTAACATCCTTTGTCTCTTTGTTTATGATACAAACTTCTGAATTCCAATAAGGCTGCCAAGTGATGTAATTTTATTATATGTAATATTGGATATATAAAGATACTCTTTTGGATAATGTGAGCATTTTTTTCTTGATGTGTTTTTCCCCCTCCCCAAATTGATTTCCTTTGCTTATTTAGAGTCTTGGTTTGCTGTTTTAGGTGATGTATCAGGTAGAAGGGTTTGTTGACAAGAACAATGACCTGCTTTACCGTGATCTGTCCCAAGCTATGTGGAAGGCCAACCACTCCCTCATTAAAGCACTATTTCCAGAAGGAAACCCTGTCAAGATTAATTTAAAGAGGCCACCAACTGCCGGTTTTCAGTTCAAAGCTTCTGTGGCAACATTGATGAAGAACTTGCAAACAAAAAATCCCAATTACATCAGGTAAAGTTCAGGAACTAAAGTAAATTGGGCTTGCAACAATGGTAATTTTTAATTCATACTCAAAAGGAGAGCATGAAAGAGAGTGATTTATTTTGATCGTTAGTTTAGTTGGAAAAGAAGTACTTTTTTATTTACGTCACTTTCATATGTCCCAGTTTCAAATTACAAAAAACTTGGTGTGAATATTCATAGTATCTCAACTGAGTGGGTATGATCTAAATATGATGCAATTTATTTTATCTGACTGTTTCCCCCAAAGATGAAGGAAGAAATCTCACCATAGATTAAAAGTTGTAATTGCTCTATACTTACAAAATTACTGCAACAATGATCGATAGTTTACTATAATCAGATTTTGTTGTTGTATTGTAATTGTTACTTTTTTGTGTGCTGAAGTTTTTACTTTCTGGCATCTGTATCTTTTACTATGGAACTATTTCCACAGTAATTCTAAATCTTTTAATAAGGCAGTAGCACTTGTTTAAAATCTGATATTTATTAACAGTGGCTTGAACTAAATAGATCAACCATAGATGCTTTTTAATGTTGTACATATCTGTAACATAATAAAGTATATCAGATTGGGTCTTCCATCACACTGAATCATGCTACAGTATATCAGATTGGGTCTCCCATCACACTGAATCATGCTTTGCTGATTGTGATTTGTTGAATAACCCAAAATTTGCTAAGTTCACACATCACATTTAGCAAGAAATCAGGACAGGGCCAACCAAGAGCCATGTGTGCCTTCAAAAAGACTTGTATTATAATTTCCAGAATGTCCCAGGATTGTGCAGCTGAAATTCCAAAGCACATATCCAAGAGGGTTTGTTTTTTTTAAAGTTAGGCCTGCCCACATAAGAGTATCATGCCATTAACCTACTCCTGCTTTCTCTAAGGCCACTGAAAACTGTTATCACAGAAGTGTAGCCTGGCCAAAGAAAAATTACCTGTGTGAGACATAAAGCCTTTTGTGTAGTATTGCTGCTGAGTCTTAAGTGTGATATATAGATATAAAATAAATATTTACACCATGGAAGTAAGTGCAGACATATTTGGTTAAAATATATCATGAATGTTGAAGATTTGGCTATCAAGATTAGCAGTACATGTTTGGTTAAAGTTTATTGAGACTTCTGTTTCATAGATTAAAACGTAAAACTTAAAAAAAAAATCTGAAAGAGTTGGAGAGCTAGGAATAAAATCAGAAATGACTATTCAGGTTTTCCAAGAAGTTTGTTTTTATATGAAGATCCTTTCTTATCAATTCTTAGATAACATTACATTTCTCTAACTGCTCATGTGCTCAGAAGGTGGGTGTCCATAGACTTTAATAATTCCCTCAGATTAAGCAGTTTTAATCATCGTCTTGTCAAAGGAAGTTATAGCTCAGCTTGGGGAAAACCTAAAACCACCAACTAAATACCACTGTTCTTTTAAAAACATGGAACATGGTAATCTTGGGAAAATGTACTGAACTTAAAATTGTGAATCTGCTCAGTAACAAAAAAAAAAAGCTTCTTTGGCCACTATAGTCTTTCCCTGGATATGAAAAAACAGAATATTATACATTTAGGAAATTATACTTATGTAATACATTTTAGAGAGAATAACAGGTTGTTAACAACAGAAATTGGCAGGCGGCCAATTC
>JANHFO010003414.1:462341-475232 GCA_032468095.1 Pareas carinatus
TACACCGCCCTGAGTCCTTCGGGAGAAGGGCGGTATATAAATCTAAATAAATAAATAAATAAATAAATAAATAAAATCAAGGGAAATCTGCTTTTATCTATATTCTCCCTAATGGGGGACATAAAATCTTGTATAACATATTTTAGAATACATTATATAGAATTTTGTATGTAGAAATTCATGTAAATTTTATATTTATTTGTGCAATTTACTGAGCTTGATCTAATCCTTAGAGATTTCCATGGAAAGTTGATGATTCTGCAGGGGCGCTCATTGGCATAGCGAGAATGTACAGTACATATCAAGTTTCAGGGCCTCTCTAGCTCTTTAGAGGGTTAGACTTTCTAGGGTTGATGAAGAAGAAGTAGAATACATACATTTTTCATCCCCCCCCCCTTTTCAGGGAATGCTCCCTGCATCAAGAGACAAAGTCTAACTCTAAGTTAAAATAGATTAATAAACTGTAAATAGTGTTTCTTTGGTTGTAGATCCAACAGTTTTAGATAACGTTTATCCAGTCTCCATCCTTTCCTTTCTAAGGAAGATTGTTGAGAGAGTGGTTAACACTCAGCTACACTCTCTTCAGAAGCACTCATCTGAACCCTTTTCAGTCAGGATTCAGACTGGGGTACAATACTAAGATAGCATTCGTTGTGGATGGACTCCGGAGAACTCAGAAAGGCTGATACTGTCTCTCCTGGATCTCTCAGCAGCTTTTAATGCCATCAACCATGGTCAACTCCAGGGGCTGGGAGTGAAAGGCTCTGTTTTATGGTGGTTTTCCTCCTTTTTCTATGGACAGTTTCAGTTTGGAGGAGAGATGATAGTCCCTAGGCTCCTGCAGTGTGGGATCTCTCAGGGTTCAGGCCTCTCTCCTCTCCTCTTTAACATTTACATACAACGGCTGGGCGGCTGCTGGGTGAGATCACATACCAGTATGTGATGCAATATCACCAGTATGCTGATGTTACCTAGTTATACACATCTCCACCCCAGTCAGACAAGTGATGCAGTAGAGTCTGGATGAAGAATCCATAAGGTTTTGATAGGGAGAAACCAGTTTTAACTCAATGCTGGCAAGATGGCTTTGGGTTCTTGACTCCCCATGATCTGGTGATATGCCATCTTTGACTCTGGGTAGGTTGATGCTTCCCCAGATGGAGGAATTCATCCAATCCAATTTGGATTCATGGATACTGCTCAACGAGCCCGTGGCAGCCATGACTAAGGAAGCCTTCACACAGATTTGTCTTGTGTGACAGTTGTTCCCTTTTCTGGGAGGGCTTGCTCAGAGATATTCATCCCTTGCAGGATCCAATCTGGGTCGGTCAATGAGATCGGATTTTTTTCTTCTGAGCTAGAGAGAAGTCCCCTGAAGATGGCCTCCAGCATGAGTCCGAAAACTCGGAAGAAAAAACATCTGCTCTGGGTGACCAACCCAGATTGGATCCTGCCACATTATCCTGGAACCCCTTATATATTTGCCTTCATTCGTGATATTCACGCCTTGCATACCTGTTTGAATTACTGCAATGTGGCCTACATGGGGCTGCCCTTGAAGAATACCCAGAAGTTACAACTGGTCCAGAATGCAGTGGCACTTTCAGTATTGGACGCTCCTCGCTTTTCTGTGTTAATACCTGCTGCCCGGACTGCACTGGCTCCCAGTTTTCTTCTGAGTGCCATTCAAGGTGTTGATTATCATCTTTAAAGCCTTACATGACAGGAGACTTAAGTTATCAGCAGGATTGTCTTTCCCTGAGGGTATCTGTTGATCCCACCAGAGTGGATAGAGTTGGCCCCTTCCAGGAGCCTTTCTTTAAACATTTTCACCTTATGGGTCATTGAAAGCATGCCTTTTCTGTTGCAGCCACCGCTCTATGGAATACCTTCCCCCTGGAGATCTGACAGGCCCCCACTCTTTTCACCTTTAGGAGAGCCTTCAAGACTTGACTCTTCCCCTAGACTCTGGAATAAGCTGAGGTCATATGGGAGGAGAAGGTGACTGGTTGCATCAGTGATTGTTGTGGATGTGGTGCCAGGTTGTTCTGTTTTTAGTTTCACTGTTTTTGTTTCAATTGTGTATTTTTTTATTGTTGGGTTGTAAGTTACCCAGAGTTTGATTTTAAGACGGACAGCTATACAAACAGTTTGCATAAATTAAAAATGAAATAAATAAACATTTCTAACAAAGTTGGTGGGAGTCGTAGACCCCTGGAGTAGATTTCTATGTATTGCACTTTTCCAACAAGCTCTTTGATTTGCAGATGTATTAAACCTAATGACCAAAAAGCGGCGCACATCTTCAGTGATGCTCTTGTTTGCCATCAAGTTCGATATTTGGGTCTGCTGGAAAACGTCCGAGTCAGAAGGGCAGGATATGCATTCCGTCAAACTTATGAGCCTTGCCTAGAAAGATACAAAATGCTCTGCAAACAGACATGGCCACAATGGAGAGGCCCTGCGAGGTAAGAATTACTAGAAATACATGCATCCTGGCACAGACATAATATGGATTGCTTAGCTCTGGTTAAACAGTTCAGATTGAGTTACAGCACTGCATATTCCTTCAGGTGTGACAGTTCAGAAAGTATCTGAAACTATGATTTAAGTATTGCTGACTTAATGATACAGAGAACCATTTAATCAGGGTTATGTTCATCAGAGAGTAAATCATTGTGAGTAAAGAAAGCAAAATAACTCATTCCAAGCTACAATCCACAACCATAGTTAAGGATCTTATAACATTTTCCTTCCATTGACCTAGTGAAAGCCAAATGAGTGCCTCTAAGACCTGTTTTTTGCCTGGCATAGATTGCTAAATATATTTGGAGTAAAGGCTATGGCATCATTGTTTGAGGGGACAGGTTTGCATGTTGCATGCAAGTTCCAAATACAAGTTAAAGGGTTATGCAAAATTGAACTCGGCTTCTCATTTTTTTGAGGCAATCTATTTGCACATGCCAACCTAGCAGTTTGAAAGCATGAAAAAGCAAGTAGAGAAATAGGTACCACTTCAGCAGGAAGGTAACAGCGTCCTTTGCGCCTTGGCATATGCTACCCACATGACCACAGAAAGGTCTTCGGACAACATTGGCTCTCTTGGTGAAGAAACAGATGAGCACTGCTCCCTAGAGTTGGACACGATTGGATAGTGGAAACTTTGCCTTTATTTGCACATGGGTGTGGAAAGCATATCAAGAAGGGCATGTAAAAATGCTGTAATGTAATTATTTTTTTCATTTTTTTTTTATTATTTGGGTAGGGTTTCACCTTTCCTAGTGTTTTGTGTAATTGTTGGTATCCGTCCAGTGTTAATTGTACTTAATACCTATACTCAGTTGTACTTTATACCTATATTAGCCTGCTATAAAAATATATTTCAATACAATATAAACGAATAGTTTGAATACAGGTGGTAGCACTTAGCCTACCTTTGTTAATCACACGGTTGGATCTGGTTAGTGCTTGAGTGAGAGACTAGTTGGGAATTTTTTTAAAAAAAAACTGGACTACCAAGAAAGCCGTATCTAATTCTCAATCATTACCAGCATAGTGTCGATTAAGTGGCTACAATTTTCATAGTTGAATAGTTTACTAAAAACCTGAGATGTAAACATTTTGACTATTTTTAAAGAATTATTTATATAGCAAAGCTATCTTTTCATAAAGTGCTGAATAATATGCAAGCTTAGCATATGAAAAAGACTCTACTTTTTGATAAAGGTATTTTGAATTTTGTTTGTTTTTTTGCCTTTTAGAATTGGGGTTGAGGTCCTTTTTAATAATCTGGAAGTCCCTGAAGAAGAGTACTCCTTGGGTAGATCAAAAATATTCATCCGCAATCCAAGAACTGTACGTGAAGTAATATTCCTCACTTTAGTCAAATTATTTGAAAAAAGGTCATCCTCTATTTTATTTCATTTAGGACAGTAAAGTTTTAATTTGGTTTAAGCAATGAAGGGCAAATTTAATTATGATGGTGGTTAATGGAACAGCATTATTTTTATCATTGTAGCATAACAATTATTTAGTTTAATGTTCCTCAAAACTTTATTTGCTTGGACTTGAACGTCAGGCCAGAATAAAGAGATGGATGGACAGACAGATATTGTTTATGTCTGTTTGTCTCTCTCCCTGTCTCTCTGTCTCCCCCCAGCCCCACAGGATGATAAACCCTAGTTTCAACTACAGGTAGAGACAACCATTTTAGTATTTTCTTCAGACTCCTTGAAAACCACATCAGATAAAACTAGCACATTGGAAAGTGAATTATATCCTAGTTTGTTGTAGAGGGATAATAATTTATAATAGTAATAAAAAATTAAAATATGATTCTCTCCATCTACAGTCTGTTATTATAAAATGTATTCTTTCTGCTTCTTCCACAAACCAGGTTTAAAATAGATCAGACTAAAAAATGCATAGATTCTAACGTCATCTGTTGAGTTTCATAATTAAACTTATGGGATTAGTACATCAAGACCTGATATTTTAGACCAAACTAACTTTCTTTAGAGAATAAGGTATTTTATTGTAAATATATATTGATTTTTATTTTTATACCCCCTTTTTCCGCCCAAATCTGCATAGCTCTTCAAATTAGAAGATCTAAGAAAACAACGTCTTGAGGATTTGGCTACCTTAATCCAAAAAATTTACAGGGGCTGGAAGTGCCGCACATATTTCCTTCTCATGAAAAAAAGTCAGATTGTGATTTCCGCCTGGTATAGAAAATGTGCGGTAAGATGGAATTTTATTGGTTAGGCTCTATTTCTGCCCTTTCAGTATGGCTAATGTAAAAAAGAAATGCTAACATCATATCCAATGGAAAAAAATAGTAATGGAAAGTTAAAATGCACATCAGTTTGGATACTCTGATTTCGATTTTGATAGATTAAGGCATTGTTATAATTTAATAATTATAAGGCACTTGCTTAAGTAATACTTCACTTTGGATCTTTTCTCTTGGTTAAAAATAACACTTGGAATTTAATTTGAAAAGTAAACAAACAGATTTCTTGGTTATGTCTTATTGCTAGGAAGTATGTTTGGAAAATGGCAGGTTTTAAGCTTGTAAACAGAAAGTAATGGAAATACCAAAAACCACTGTTAATTAAAAACATGATTTACATGCCTCTTATTTAGTTATTAATCATGCTAAGTATTGATCATAATTTAATTATTTGCACTTCATTCATGGTCAGGGTGGTGTAGAGCTATTTTTGCATTAGAAGTAGCCATTCTCAAAGAACGTTCCATAAAATATACATCAAATTAAAACCATTAAAAACATTGGTGTGTTGCAGTGTGTTTTGTATACTTTCTTAGATAGCATAGAGACTGAATGAAAATGTGTGCAGTTTATTTAGTAACACGGTATTTTAAAACTTAACACATGTTTCTATATGCACATACTTTATTTTTTTTAAAATACAGCAACAAAAGAAGTACCAGCAGATCAAGCGCTCTGCCATCATTGTACAGTCCTACATCAGAGGATGGAAAGTGAGTTTAGACAATTGTTTCATAGCTTTTTTATTCTTTTCTTCCACTGTTTGAGTTCAATGTAGGAGTTTGAGTGGGGCACCCTAGTGTCAAGGAATAGATCATTCATGGACTGATGTAGCTCCTAGCCATATTTTTTGCCATCGTGCATTCTTCTAATTAATGCCAAAGAAATCTGATGTAAAAAAAGCAACTTTTTTTTTGAAGCGGGAACTTTTGCTTAAAAGAAGTCCTAAAATTAGCATATTAACCTCTGATAGGACTTAGTTTTAAAACGTCTACTGGGCACCCCCAAAACTGGTCAAAACATTCTAATTTGCTTATCAGGGGATGTGTCAGGCACAAAACCAAGAATGACACATGGTGATTCTTCCAAGCTGTTTTTTTTTTTATTGTTTCACACCTGTAAGCAAAACCTTGCCAGTCTGAAGACTCTACTTGCCTGCATTTCCAATATACTCTGTAAACTATTAGGGAGGGGCTGTCTTCACCTTCATTCTCTCACACATAATATCTGACTGAGTTGCCTCTTTAATAAACCCCTCCTTCCTGTGGATCCACCTCCTTACTATATTCCATGATTGCCATGGCTATTTTGTCTTTAAAAGAGAAAAATATATTCCTGGCTACAAAAAGTTTATTCTGGTAGTATTGTGTCTATGGAGATTCTCAATCAACAAGCTCATAGTTGTCCCAGAGGTACTTTTTCAAGAGGCAACTAGAATTTCTTGTTTTTTCTTCCACTTTAGAAACCTAAAATTATGTTACTGGGGAGCATGGAGGCATAATATCAACCAGTCATATTTTATCAGAAATGAAATTCATTTATTTTTGTCTAAGATACTCCTCTGCCACCTTCCCTAGTTAAGAAAGAAAGAGAAAGAAAGAAAGAAAGAAAGAAAGAAAGAAAGAAAGAAAGAAAGAAAGAAAGAAAGAAAGAAAGAAAGAAAGAAAGACAATTTGGTCCAACGATTAAAGTGCTGGACTAGGAACAGAAAAACCTGGGTTCTAGTCCTGCCTTAGACATAGAAACCAAATGTGGATAACTTTGAGCTTTTGTGTCAGCCTTAGGAAGACGAGCTATCTGTGAAAATGGTGCCAAGAAAACTCCATGAACTTGGCCAGGCAGTTGCTCGGAATCAAACCTGACTAGAAGGCAGCATCCCCCCCCCAAAAAAAGTAATCAATGCTTCTCACTAGACACATTTTCCTCTTAGTGCATCACAATTGTCAGTGCAGCTTCTTGGGTCAAATGGTTGATTTGCAAATAGGCAAGCAGTGGCAAGATTGTAGAAATACAGCTAGGCCATGCCAATTTTAATTCTAGTCTCAGTGGTTAAACAACTATCACAGTCCATCCACTTTTATGTGCCAAAAGAATCTAACTGCAAAAACTAATTAAATAAAATGCAGTTCAGGGAATGTGGTTGGAATTATTATGCTTAAAATAACCAGCTTCACCCCCCACTTTTCCCCCCATTCTCATTTAAAGTCTTGGTATAATCTGCATTGCTTGCATCTACTTATTGTTTTTAAAACATGAGTGGTTGTGGCTTAAAATTCCATGTCAGCAGCAGAATTTGATGAGTCTGGAAAAGCTAGTTTAGGCATCAGTCCTACTCCAGTACTGGTAATAACTCTTAGGAAACAAAAACTATTCTCCCCCTCCCCTCCCCGTTCTAATTTTAAAAGTTTTGAACATTTTAAATATTTTTAACCTTGCATGCTGGGGCACTAAACTGAATTGCATAGAGTCAGAGGGTTTAAATAAAACCGTGATGAAGCATTTATAACCCTTTAGGGAGATGGAGTAAACGTGCGAACACATCCTCACTCCATATTGTTTGTGCAACTGGATTTTTAAATGCTAACTTGAGGGCATGGGGATTTGCTTCACAGGCTCGGAAGCTGCTTCGCGAACTGAAGCATCAGAAACGCTGCAAAGAAGCTGCTACAACGATTGCAGCCTATTGGCATGGAGCTCAGGTAAGAAAAAGCAGCGAGGTCTTTGTTTCCTAGTCACCTCACGGTACAAAAGTTGTCTAGAGAGGCCAGAGAAATGTTTTTCCAGCTGCTTAACTTATTGCATTTGGATTTGACCTCTTCTGCAGTTGTACTTTCAACGAATTTCAGTCTAGCTGGTAAAGGTTTTGCGTTGATACCATATGAAATCTTTCGTCTTTCTCTTTCACTTCCTCATTCCATTGGGAAATTGAAGCAAGCCTTTTCTCTCTCAGAATGTTCTGTAATTCATTTTCAAATACATCACAGGCGCGAAGGGAACTGAGGCGACTGAAGGAGGAGGCTAGGAATAAACTTGCTATTGAAGTTATTTGGGCTTACTGGCTTGGATTAAAGGTACTACATGCAAGTGTCATGTGCCCCTCCCTTCCTTACCCAAATTGCCTACCCATTAATTAGTAAAAAGGATTCATAATCATTTTTTACTAAGCTCCAGCACCTGATTGCTGGTAACCCCTACTCTAACCTTCTCCCAGCTTAACTTGAAAACCATCCCTACTAAAAAAATTCCAAGCATGCCAATTTATAGATAGCACTAATTGCTTGTTTATAAGCCAGAAAATGATTAGACTAGTGGCTCTAAAATGGATTTTACTAAACTGAAATGTTTCAAATAATGTTTAACAGAATGCTCATGCAATAATATTTGTATAGGTTTCCTAAACTAAGACTGTATGACAAAATGTAACCTCATTAATCAATTTCACAGCAGCAATAATGTCCCTATTTTCCAATTGTATCTTAATACTGAAGAAGCTGGGTTTTTTTTTCAACCCATACAAAATAATTTTCTTGTTATATGTATGTTTTTTATTGGAAAATCTGACTAAGAGCTATGTGGCATTTGAGCCAGGAAGCCTACCAGTCTCAATTAAAGACTCAGTCCAGGACTTTGCAACTTAGTGTATGAACTTGTGTGTCGTGTTAAGACTTGAGAAATGGTGGACAACAACTTGCAGCTGCTGGTTGCCACAGCATTTAGCTTTTTTTCAAATTTCATGCACATTAGCTCATATCTTAAGGATTGTATGCAACTGCCCATTTATCAAGTCGCAACCAAAATGTAGAATTAGTGACAAAATGCAGTTGGTTAAATTACTATGCGCATCATATATTTCATAACAGGAGGTCCCTCCCCCACACTCCATATGGTAGCCACTGGAAATCAAACAGTATAACATGGAATGTGCTCCTAGATATTGCATGATTTGTGCTGAGATTTGGGGAAATGATGGCAGAGCTGATTGTTGCTTTTAGCAAAAATACCATGGAAAGATTGTGTGTTGCTATTGAAGGATGGAGACCTTTAGATGCTATCATTTGGTTAAACATGTTAGACATGATCACTTAAAAACCACAGTTGAGATGGCAGTCATTGAGTGAGGCAATCACACAGGTATCTTGCTTAATGGCTGTCTATTAAACCTATTAAACCTATTAACTGCACTCTTTTATTATACCAGCTGACTATTTTAAAATCCCAGTGAAAGAAAACTTTTAAAAAGTTGCTCTCTATGATAAATACCAGAATGATGACAGAAGTGGAAATTGATGTATTTCTTTCTATTCAAAATACACTGGATCAGCACAGTAGACTTAAACAATAGGTTATGCTTTACATTGAGATCTTTCAAATGTTTGAAAGGCAAATCTTTTATAGACAAACCAACGTTTCAAAGTTGTAGGTGCCTGGCTATGGCTTTTGTTGCTGGTATCCAACATACTAAATTATACTAAAGTATAAATGTGATAAATAAGTAAATGTCATAAATAAAGTAGTAAAAGGAGTAACAGGAATGATTGCTGCCCTGAGTCCTTCGGAAGAAGGGAGGGATATAAATATAATAAATAAATAAATAAATAAATAAACAAACAGAAAACCCTACAGAGAATGCAAATACTTTTTTTAAAAAAAAGTTTATTCAATTGCTGCTATACACTGAAAACATTATGGCTGAGATGTGGTATTCATTGCATATCTTTTGTGACTACTCCTCCTTTGAGAAAAATGCATCAATAGGAAAAAAAATGAAAAAGGTTAATATGTGCTCTAAACTGGTTTCCTTCAGATGCTTGCCATTGCTGAATGGAATTCATAAGCTGGTTTCTAATATTTTAGTCTGAATTAACTTCCCGTTGGGCCGTGATTCTGCAAAAGGTTTTCCACTATTCACCCTTTGGTAATGCCCTGTGAGAATGCTACTGCAGGGTCTGCCACTTATTCTTCTGATGTGCCTTGGAGAAGCAGCTTTCCACCCAATCTTCACACTAGCACGCTGGGTTCCATGGGTTGCCTATTGCTCTTTCATCTTCCCAAATCAGCTGTTCTGTCAAGGGGAGCGGTCTCTTTCTCATCATGGTTCTTTCTGCATCAGGCTGTCTCTATGATTCACTATCTAAACATTTTAGGCCCGGAGGGAGTTGAAACGCTTGAAGGAGGAGGCTAGGCGTAAGCATGCTGTGGCAGTCATATGGGCTTACTGGCTTGGACTGAAGGTACTCTTCTTAAACAACTCCCTTACGTTAATAATAATCTCAATAAAGTGTGGCTTCTATCTACTAACACGCAATAAACCTCTGGGGCTGTGGGCTGTAACAAAAAGCATGATCTCTAAGGGAATCGATTTTCTTCTGTGACCTTTAAAAACAGTCTTGTATGTTTTTAACCAGACATTATAGGTTCTACATATATGTGTCTACATTATTGCCACATATTTCTGAATATGTTCAAATAAGCTGAATAAGCAGTTTATTAATCATATTTTGGAATGAAGGAGAAAAAAAGTTAAATATGATTATTGGACACTTTGAGGTCTTAATCTGCAGTAGGTTTGGATTGGGTATTTAAATAATTATCAGAGTTGTTAGTTGTGTGAAATCACACAAATCTTGACCAATGTCTTCAAGTGGTTCTACCCCAAACTAATTTGGGATTAATAATAGTGATCTCTGCTGGAAGTTCTTTCCCAACAAAGTATGTTTTCCACCAGCAGCTCTTAAAAGGGGTGGGGCCTATTTGGAGAAAACAGAAAACAGAGAAGGTAAATGCATTAGTCCATGTTAGAAGTTACTATGGTAGATTAAAGCACCCATGTCTATGCTTATTGGTTGGATTTGTCAGATTCTCTGCGTATGCAACCTGACAAACATGACTAGGACTTACATATACATCAGTCTGTTTATAGAAGCTTTTTGAAACTGAAACTCAGGTGAGATATTGTTTGTTCCAAGCACAGTCCCACTGAAATGACCTCCTGCTGCAGCCTAATTCAAACTTTTCCAGAAATCAGTTGTATATTTAAAAGCATGCCATGAAAAGTGCGACTTTCATTGTGTTCCCAGGGACCCCAACTCCACACTTCTTGTCAGTGGAACATATACATAGTATTTTTTTTGTATTTTTTCAATAGGAGCACCACTGCTTTCCCAAACCTTTCCAGTGTTCTTTCATTGAATCATTAGAAAGGTTAATAATTATTTAACTTAGCTTCTGCTGTGCCTTTTCAGGAATTGGTCATTGTCTCACTTCAGGCTCCTCCCTTACATTGTGTTGTTGAATAGGTTCTCAGTTGCTGTTTCTTTTGTCTTTTTGATAATTGGATTTAGAAACTCTGCCCAGCCATAGTGGATTCAGTATGGATCCTAGTAGTTTTCAAATATTTAGAAACTTTTAAAAATATTTTTTTTTAAATTATACATAACATAATCCTTAACAATTATAGAGTATATTGTCTTTTGGTATTTTATTTCCTCCTCATAATGTGTTTGTTTGCAATTACTGTCCATTAAACCTGATATACCATACTGAGATGAACTGTTAAGCATAGTAATATTCTATTGCTAGCAACTTCCCCCTTATAAAGTAAGGAAAATAACAAAATGCTTCTCCTTTCTAGCATCTCTGCTCTTTTTTAAAGAAAAAGAAAAGTCAAGATAAGGGACTCTTTTTGAACACTTAATGCTTTCCCAAAAAAAGCCCATTAGTCCATAGTGTAAATGTGTTGCTTTCACACTGACAGTTGTGGGTGTGGGAAATGTCAAACATGCAGTTGTACTCCCAAATCAATGAACATCGCAGCTGAATCTCTGTGTGGCTCTCCTTGAACAAAAGTTGTATCTCAATGCTTTAAACCTATAATAACAGAGCTCTCAAAATTAGATCCAGTCCTCTTTTAATGTGACTCTACAGTCTGGTTTTCTTAATTTTGAAAAAGATTCTGATTTATATGAATAAATACATGGCTAATATATTTATACTATTTCCTAAAAGTTGTGATTTCCAAATATGTAAAAATCAAATCAAATTGTATGTTGTCTAGATTCTTGTAAAACAATTTACGCAATGATTCAGAATTGCGGGAGAAACTGTTTTATGAAATCATCTCCACTTTGTTTTATGGATCTAATGTTAGAAAAAGTTGTCATTAAATAACTAATTATTAGTGGTTTGTGTGTGCTGGGGTAGCACCCCCCAAAAAGGCTTTCTGTTTATTCTGAGATTTTAACTTAACCAGGTTCGTAGAGAGTACAGGAAATTCTTCCGAGCCAACGCTGGAAGGAAAATTTATGAATTTATACTTCAGAAAATTGTAAGTATTTTGCTTGCATAATGCTTTTACAGTTGTATGGAGATTTTACTTCACAGTATGAACAACAAAAAAAGAAGATTGGTTGAAATGCCACCATGTTTTTATAATACATAGAAAATAAGAGTGAAGTACCGGAATTGTCTTTGGCACAGGCAAAAGGTACTCTTTTGTAAAATCAAATAATTATCAGAACTTCATTTTTAGCATCGTTACCTCTACGGGTTTTTAATAGTATTGTCCCTGCTTGTTTTTCTTTTTTGAGTCTGCTGCTTAGAGCGACATCCCTTGAAAGAATCAAGGAAATCAAATCCCCTGAAGCTTTCTAATTGAAACCCAGCAAATGGTCTCCAATTTAGTTAATTTTTTGTAAGGCCATCAAATAAAAACGATAGATACTATTGCCCAAAATGAGTACTTTTTTCTCCTGGTTCCAATAATTATTTCTATTCTTCAAAACTGAAGATTTAGAATTGTTTTAGACTTTTCCTATGTGTTAGCACAACATTTCTCTGCCATATCTTTCTTTCCAGCTTCTGCAACCTGACTTCTTTTTTTAAAAAAATCAAATTTTAAAACTGCTCATCTCCCTCACAGAACAGAAAAAATAATATATAAGATTTAAGAGTCAGGCAATATTAAATATTAATCAAAAGACAGAGGGGGCCCTTTCAGGGAGCTAGCTAGCCCCATGACCATGTACACCTATGTGACTGCAGAATGATGTTTTCATGCCTTTCCAGAAGGCCAGGAGAGCGGGGACCCACCTTGTCTC